>BTPG01000002.1:305025114-305045114 GCA_036245525.1 Semisulcospira habei
GAAAAACTAAAAGCGAGGGTGGGAGGGGGTGGGGGGTGGGTTGGGGGGGGGGGGAGAGAGAGACAAGGCGCGTACACTCACCGTTCGCCAACATATGAAACAACAGGGTGGGGGGTGCGTGTGTAAAAACTCGACAAAAATAATTTTAAAGTTTTAAACGGGGATTGGGGGGGGGGGGAGGGATTCCAAACACCCCAAAAAGGGACTTTGTTATAGCATTTTTTAAAATTTGGGTGTGAAGGGGGGGGGGCGAACCACTGGAACTGTGATCCGCCCCTGGTGAGTGCGTGGGTGCGTACGTGCCTGCTTGCTTCACACACACACACGCGTGTGCTCTGACGTCTTCCTGGAAAGTTCTGTTTTCCGAACTGCTCAATCAAACCCGGTATTCAGCGTTCACTGGACTTCCTGTGAAGGCAAAACACGGCAGGCAAAAGACAGTCAGTCCTTTTTGCGAAAAGCAAGCTTTTCATTGTAATTAATTACACTAAACAAAATCTCGCTTTTCACAAAAATGGACTTACTGCAAGTAAATTCAATTTTTTTGTGTGTGAAAACTGAAATGTTGCCATCATAGAGCAGCACAGAGGGCACACATACAGTAGACCTGTGGAAACTGGTCAGGATAGAAAGGTTGGTGTTTGACACAGATCTCTGTCTTGTTAACTCTTACATTATTGTAAGCATACAGTCAAATGTTGCCTGCATTGCGTTCATCCTTTTTGCCCAGACTATGTACTGCAGCAAGACGTGGCTTTACCATGATAGTTCAAGGGTGGTGCCAGAATAGCTTGGCACCGACAGGCGCCGCCAAGCTATTCTGGCACCACCCTAGAACTATCATGAATAATCTTTTTCTGAACAGCCTGGATTATAGTCCTCAAATGAAGTACCAACACCAAATTTGGGTTTATGCCTCAGCGTGCTAAATAAAGAGCCAATCTGGACTGACAGGTTTTGCTGTTCTGTTTGTCACGTCAGTTGTGAATCAGCTGAGGTCAAGTAAATATATCAGCGGCGTGACTACACTCAGTCCCCCGCGTAAAACTACCTCCGTGTGCGGCGCAGAGACTACTTTTCCTTTTCAGTAGGAGGCATATGTTGTCACGAGCCTCTGCGGCTTTACGGGCTCATGCGAATTTCTGCAGATGGAATTGCCGTGCTTTGTTGCGAGACAGCTCTTATTCGGTCATTCACAAACAGGCCCATGCTATTAAAGACGACGTTGGGAATTTCCCAACGTCACACAAATAGACCTGTAGCCTAATCCACAGGCATTTTATGAGCGTGCGTAGGCACTACGTGTCAATTGCGGGACAATCACTACTAGCACTGTGTTTCGATAGGACTACGATGGCTAGCAACAAGTGGCCGTAGTGCTATGAAACTTAGTGCTATCGAGCAGAAAAAGTGACACTTACTTTTAACCTGTACAGTGCCGAGAAAAACGGAACAGCACCCAGATGCAAGAGGTATAGATCCTAATGAGCCCTCGCCGTTGCGGAGGGTGGGGGGGGGGTTCTTGAGGGTCTATACCTCTTGTCGACACCACTTTGAATCCATATTCATGGGACAGCTAGAATTATTTTAACTGTTGTATTAACAAAGACTGCAGAAACACAAGGCTGTTGTATTAACAAAGACTGCAGAAACACAAGGCTGTTGTATTAACAAAGACTGCAGAAACACAAGGCTGCGTCAACGGGCACTGAACGAGTTAACGGCCGTAGTACTATTGACACGTAGTGCTCGTGAAGAGTAACTGGTAAACCCCTCTAACAGCGGTTGTTGGAACTGCCTACTACCCAGTGTTATGGGGGCAGTCTAGTTCCCAACGATCATCCCATGCCTGTGACGTTTATCTAGCTAAGGATCATACAACGCAGTAACATGTCACTGCTGACCAGCCGTTCAAGCTACAGCTGATTATACCTGGACTATCATGGCAATTATCAGTTAGCACTGAGAGACATTTGTTAGAAAAGGTGTGAAACAACTACTACAGTCTCAGTCTCTCTCTTTCTCGTGCGTGCAAAAATATGTGTGTGTGCGAATGTGGGAAGTCCCACACGTAAAATACACTTTCGGATTGTAAGGTGTGTGTGTGCGTGCACGCACACATGTATACATGCGTGTGCCCTTTTGGTGAAGAGTAAAGACGGTCCTAAAGAAAAGGTTTCAGTGTCAAGAAATCCCCTCCTTCTCAAACACCTTTGGACTGATTAACTGAAGGAGCCAATTTCTCAAGACCGCGTGAAGTCGCTGAATACGGCACGTGACCATGCGCGGACTATTATGTTGTGTCGCTGAGAGCAGTTATTCCCGGAAATAACTCTGAGTGTTTTGCTGCCATGAACACAAACTGTGGTGTCAGTGTTCGAGAGATTGTCCTTGTATTTGTGCACAACTAGTGTTTGTCCATGCAGTATAGCCGCCGACTGTAACAAAATACCCCCAACAGCTCAATCTGTGCTGGTCTGTGATATTGGACCTTAAGGCTTGCAGCCGCAAGGTCCAAAATCGCAGACCAGATTACAAACATATCCATGTAGCAATTTTGCAAGTCTGCAAGTGGCATAGATCTACATGAGTGAGCCCGTGCCTCATGTTGACCTGGTTGGGGTGTCGCAATGCCTTCTGTGCACGACACCAAGTACAAATAGTTGGCACCCTTGCCGCTGGAAAGGCAAGTTCTATACGTGGCTTTCTATGCATAAAATATAGACATGTGAGGTTACACTAGAAATAGGTTCCGGGACGAGAAAATTCCCCCGTCGTCAGTAAAGCCTGTTCATGGTATTACTGTGTGTATACGCAGTACAGAAACCTGCGCAGTACAAAACGGGTAAGTCAATGTTAGATACTGTTTTGCCTCGGGACTGATTTAGACTAATGCCGAGTGTTTTCTTTCAGAATGTAGTGTAATGAAATCTTCTGCTAATGCGAATGCTATATGAAAAGCTGTTGATTGAGAGGAGAATGGGTGTGGCAAAGAAGTATGTGTTTACGATGTGTATAACTGAACAGTAGTTATTACTTCGAGTCACTGTCAAACAAGACTTGTATTACGTACAGTGACTTTAAATGAATACTGTTCATCGTGAAAACTCATTAGATTTTATCTACCCCATCAACGTATTGAGATTTTGGACGGACAGATTTTGGCTTACTGTTGTATCATGATCTATCTGTGTCGTGGACTGTAAAAGATGGGTTCAGGGGACACGTCCAACTGTAGGAATTTACACCTTTAACCCGCCAATGCCCTACAGCAGGAGATGGATTGACCATGATAATTCAAGGATTCAAGGGCAGTGCCAGATGAGCATGGCGCCCGACGGCGCCAAGCCGTCTGGCACTGCCCTTGAATTATCAAGCTCGATCCAATCTCCTGCAACTGGTACTCAGTGCTTAGGGGACACCTCCAAAATTAGGAAATGCGGCAGTGGTGTTAAATGGGTTAGAATATTGTTCCAGCATAACCTGTTTTGAGGGACCAGTCTGTGAGGGCTCACCTGTCATCAAAGACCATCATTTAGCCGGCGACAGCCACCTAAATGATGTTCTTTAATGACAGGCGACACTTTTTGTCCTTCAAGTCTTCTCTTGAGGGAGCACTGTCTTGTAGTACTTTTTTTTTTTCTTGCAAACTAGATGGTTGCGCAAACGGGTTCAGCTGTATGTTGTGAAACTGGGTGCGTCTGCTATCTTCAGTATCAGTATCAGACGCAGTCAACACATCGGTAATATTAGACTGAGGAGGGGAGGGGAGGGGGAGGAGGGGGAATACCGCCAAGGGGAGACAAATACAATAAGAATCATACAGGAAGCACAAAATAAAACTGCACGTACATAGAAGCGGACCTACATGACTGACTATTTTCGCATGTGTTGTTGCAATATTGTTAAATGGTATGGATGTTTTCTTAATTAGTCTCAGTAAATTTGTTGTAATAGGACATTCGAATATTACACGTTAAACAGAGACAGGTTTTGAACACTCACGCGTGATATATGTTTTTTTTTGGGAAAAAACAAAAACATAAATTCAAAGAAAACAATCGTAATTCATATACATTAAAGCCTCTAATTTTCGTATCAACATCGGTACTGAATTTACTTGTCATTTTATCTTTTTATATCAATTTTGTTGGGAAAAAAAGAATAGATTTCATGACAAACTCGTGATTTTACATATCACTGATTTTCGTTTCTTTTTAGCGCCTTATTTTCTAGCGTGTCACATATTTCGTTCTAAAAAGAATCCCACACTGTGAAAGTACACACATGAAATGTACCCCTATACCTGTAGAAATAGTACAATAAATAGCATATTTTATTTCATATATTAACCCTTATCATCCTGATAAACTATTGCTTGAAATAAATGTGACTATGATAGTTCAAGAGTGGTGCCAGAATATCTTGGCGCCTGAGGCGCCAAGCTATTCTGGCACCACCCTTGAATTAAAATGGTTGATCTATTTTGTAATCTGTAATGTTGCCTTCATAGGACAATAAAGCAAATTTTAAAACAAAATGAGCCTCAAGATATGATGGGTGAAATCTTTTTTAATTGTACAATCCCAACTTTGTAAATGATATAATCGTCAGTGCGTAGGTGCGTGCGTACGTGCTTGAGTGCTTACGTACGTGCGTGCGTGCGTGAAATAGGTGCAGTTTATTCAAGCGTCGTTTCCTTCCCGGATCTCTGAATCACCGACTTTGGGTCGTGTGTGTTTGCTTAGTTTTCAACCTGTTCGACGTTCATGTTTGAGTGACGACTCTTGTAAGGTCAAAGTCCACTGGCCAATGTCGGTCGCACAGCCCAAGATACCTGTACTTACTGTTCAACACATTTCTTTGTGTCATTGAACACAGACGATATCTTGAGTTTCTGAGATTATTCAAAGCCATTACGGACCTTTAACTTCAGCAATAACGCCGTGACCGGGAAAGGCGAGTTATAGGTCGTTTGACATCGGAGCGCGCAACGTTTTTCGCAAGTATCTCCGCAAAGAACCACTTTTCTATGCCAAACTCAAAACAAATATAATTCAGTGGCAGCTGACCTAATACGATTTACTTTTAAGAAATTTGAACAATGTATCAGTTTTGCTGTACAGTTCTAAAAATAACGGATTTTTTCTTCTTCACGAAATGGCTGATTTTACGTCCCAAAATGTGCTCCAGATATATTAAGCCCATTATAAGAAAGATCCGCTTTCACTTGAATTGGCCAAGTTTTCAAACCCGAAACAGCGCGGGCATACGTGAAGTCTGCATGCTTGACCTGGATGTTGAAATCTGCCGGGGCTCTATGTAGGGTACTGAAAATGGCTTGTTCTTGTCTTTTCACCAAATTGTTACGACTGTACAGCGAAATCAAAAACAAAATCATAGCAGTTCAGTAAAAAAAAAAAAAAAAATCCATATTCGGTCAGTTGGCACTTTATGGTATTTGTTCTTAAAGTGGTACAGAAATCTGTTTTTTGTGGAGATATTTGGGGAAAAAAACATTGTGTGCCCCGATGTCAAACGGCCTATACTATATGTGGCTTTCTGTGCATATAGACACATTGGACATGCCAAGAAATGGTGAAACGACCTAAGCACAAGAGACATAGATCCTCATGACCCCCGCAGTTGCGGGGGCTCATGAGGATCTATGTCTCTTGCTGCGACCTCTTTGTGTCCACCGCCGTGAGATGGCCTTGGTTGCCAGCTCGCCGTTACACCCAAATAACTAACTCTTCGTGTCCATGTTCTTGGGACAGTTGTGGCTTTCGGTCCTTCGGTGAACGCAGATTTCAGAAACAAATATATACGTCTGTTCCCAGGGAAGGTTAGTTAGTTATTGGGGTTTAGCGCCGAGCAGGCGACAAAGGCCATCTCACGGCGGTGGCACTCATGGGAGGGGTTGAGGGATAACAAGGTGGCACTGATACAGCGCTCATCACAGGAATTCAAGATTCAAAGCGCCTGCGTTGCCAGGTTCTTTAGCGTGTTCTATCCGTTTCGTATTTCAGGTACGTAATAGTTCAGATATTTTTTTTTTTTTTAATCATACATTAACGTATCCGGCTGCGGCACGTCTCGAGTATGTTAATAGAAGACTGTACTACTTTTCAAGATACAGATTGATCGTAATAGTTCAAGCCGCCAAACCTTTTCGAACTATCATCGTCGATCCACATCTGTATGCAGTGTGTTGAGACTGTGGGTTAACTCATTCTACCCCAACACCGAGATCCCCAAATGTTGCCGTTGTCATCTGAAGACTGCACTTTGGAGCAGGACTGACACAGATCGACCATGATAGTTCAAGGGTGTTGCCAGAATAGCTTGGCGCCCATAGGCGCCAAGCTATTCTAGCATCACCCTTGAACTATCATGGTCGATCCTTATCTTGCTGTGGTGTGTCTGGGGTAGAATGAGTTAAACACTGTGGATAGATGATTCCTCAAGTTGGCTTTTTCTCCTACAGTGTACATATCGTGGTGTGCGTATTTGTTCATATTAATTCAGTGAGTGGTGTTACATTGTCTCGACTCACGCAAGAGAGATGAGAGAGTGAGAGAACAAGGAAGATAGGGAAGTGAAAACGATTAACTCATTCAGCCCCGACGCACCACAGCAAGACATGGATCGAGCATGGTATTTCAAGGGTGGTGCCAGAATAGCTTGGCGCCCATAGGCGCCAAGCTGTTCTGGCACCACCCTTGAACTATCATGCACGATCTGCCTCTAAAATTGTAAAACAGTCCTACAGGGGGCAACTTCAAAATTTGGGGATTTCGGTCCTGGGGTAGAATGTGTTAAAAATGACGTCGTATGAAGATAGACTTTGCGACGTCAGAGAAATAAATACGTCACTGGACAAACTTGTCTTTCTCTGGGAATAGGTCAGGTCAGTGAACGTGTTCGGAATGGTTTGACGTCAGATCAATAACAACATTAAATAAAATATTTACGATATGACCAGAATTAGTCATACTTTTGTCGCGGATCTAAACAACTAATAATAAACTGGTCAATGTTTAGAACGGGTAAGGTAGGCTACAGTACAAATACAGTTTTCCCCCCTGGAGGGGCAACTGAAAGCAACACGGGTTCACTGACTTCTGACACGAGTATCATCACCACAATTGCATAGTAACCGTGTTATTGGTTAACCCCATTGCGGCCAGTGATCGCGGATAAAATATCGCGTCTGAAACCACTGCATACTGATCGACATTCGCTGTAAAGAGGGCGTGTAGCCTACTTTTTTTTTATCTTTGAGTATCTTGCACTGGGAAAAAACAACAGGTCATTCGGTTGATGGTTCTCTCTTCACCTTTGTGTCTCAGTTTTTAAGTCTCTTCTATTTATAGAAAAGACTTTTTTAGGACGGGACGCGGTGGAACGATTTCAAAAGAACACACACGACATCGTAGGCGGGCTAGACTAAAACTCTGACAGTGAAGTAACAAGATAAAAAAAAAAATTAAACGTTTAGGGCTTAACGTCTTTTGTCCACCACGAAGGTGATTTCAAAGACGGGGCACCGAAAAGAGACCTGTACAAATCTTGACCCCCAGCTGGGTTCGAACCCACGACCTTTTGGACAAGAGTCGAACGCTCTACCACCGAGCGACCTAGATCCCCGTAACAAGATAAGAATTACGTCATGTCTAATTACGCAAACTTCGCTGTAGAACTTACATTTGGCGCGAAACGCCGTGTGTGTGTGTGTGTGTGTGTGTGTGTGTGTGTGTGTGTGTGTGTGTGTGTGTGTGTGTGTGTGTGTGTGTGTATGTATATAAACAAGAAAATCTCCTATATTAACGTACGTACAAGCTTGAAATTAAGAGAGGTGTTTTATTCAGGGGGTGCCTAGGAGAGCCTCCGAGCATTTTAAAATTGGATGTATCATTGAAGATTTAAATGACTGTTTATAGGAAGTCGGTTCCGTTAGAGTCCGTTATTTTCATTATAATAAATTATTTACTTGCAGTTTTGGATATAGCCGGATTGCAGAAAGACATTGGACGAATTCGTTAGCCAGCTTTGTATCTTTTGAACTTTTTCAGTAAAAATTAATTCTATGAAGAAATTTTTAAAAAGGTAAAAAAAACTCTGACTCAAGTGGAGAAAATCAGACATAAAAGCAAAAATATCGTCATCACACAGACATCGACACTATGCTCTAGATTTTTCTATGTTTTTCTCTCTCTCTCGAAACAATGACGCGTATGCACTGTGACCTTGATAGGGGAGCTGGGTGGCTCGGTGGTAGAAAGTTCGACCCTCGTCCGAAAGGTCCTGGGTTCGAACCCAGCTGAGGTCAAACTTTGTACAGACCTCTTTTTGGTGCCCCGTCTTTGAAATCACCTTCGTGGTGGACAAAAGACGTTAAGATCTAAACGTTTATTTGTTACCATTATAGCGCTCACTGATGCACGGGCAAATTTGCGAGGCTTTTTCAAATATATTTCAAGATCAGAATCAGGTCAAAGACTACAGATAGAGACCCTTGACAGCGAGTACAGCTCGCATGTAAAAGGGACTTTGTGAGTTATGGCTTTTATATAGAAGAGACTTTGCGGGTTATGGTTCATCCCATCTTGTTATGGTTACTGCCGGAACGCAGTGAGCAAACCCCAAAAAGCAATAAGGACAGATCCTCATGAGCCCCCGCAGTGGCGGGGGCTCATGAGGATCTGTGCTTCTTGCTGCCCTCATTGATATCCGTGTGCCTCAGACAGACAACGTTTTGTGGACGTGAGTCTGCGGTGGCTTGAGAAACACTGACTTCAGACGCTGGCATTGCCGGTGGTTGACCCCTTCACCGACAGTGGACGCAGACCGTGTTTCTGAAATCTGTGTTAACTCATTGAGCCCCACTGCCGTACCTCCCAACATTTTGGAGGCGTCACCTAACGACTATGCACCAGTTGCAGGAGGTGGATCGACCATGATAATTCAAGGGTAGTGCCAGATTAGCTTGGCGCCGACAGGCGCCAAACTAATCTGGCACTACCCTTGAATTAATACGGTCGACCCATCTCCTGCTGTAGTGCGTCGGGGCTGAATGCGTTAATTTAACCCCCAGACGTCCAAGGAACGTGGCTACAATTCGGTCTCAGCAAGAGGCATAGATGCTCGTGAGCCCGTGAAGACCTGTCTCTTGCGGTTGGATTGTGTTAACCTTTTTCTCGGCCGTTGTAAGGGTTAACCCTCCCCTGCCGCTGTACGTACGTTTCTGTTTCTGAAATGTTCGTTCATTCAACGACCAAAAGCCGAAACCGTCCAAGAAACATGGATGCAAATTGATAATAATGACGGTATTTATAATGCGCTTATCTTATAATAATAATGACGGTATTTATAATGCGCTTATCTTATAATAATAATGACGGTATTTATAATGCGCTTATCTTATAATAATAATGACGGTATTTATAATGCGCTTATCTTATAATAATAATGACGGTATTTATAATGCGCATAATGACGGTATTTATAATGCGCTTATCTTATAATAATAATGACGGTATTTATAATGCGCTTATCTTATAATAATAATGACGGTATTTATAATGCGCTTATCTTATAATAATAATGACGGTATTTATAATGCGCTTATCTTATAATAATAATGACGGTATTTATAATGCGCTTATCTTATAATAATAATGACGGTATTTATAATGCGCTTATCTTATAATAATAATGACGGTATTTATAATGCGCTTATCTTATAATAATAATGACGGTATTTATAATGCGCTTATCTTATAATAATAATGACGGTATTTATAATGCGCTTATCTTATAATAATAATTACGGTATTTATAATGCGCTTATCTTATAATAATTATAACTCTAAGCGCGAACTCATAACTCGCGCACGCAATCGCACGCTTTAGACAACGACTCACGAACCACAAATAGTGAAATACATTACGACAGTCAGCTTGGGGTGGGGAGTGTGGTGCTATAGTGCTAGAACTGTTGAAAGAGGTGAGTTTTGAGGGCGGACTGGAAGGAGGAGAGAGAGTGTTTCTGACGGAGAGAGAGTGGGAGATTGTTCCAGGTGGATGGACCTTATACTGAGAAGGAGCGGGGGCCGAAAGTGCTGAGTTTGGTGCAAGTCTTAGCAAGAGGCATAGATCCTCATGAGCCCCCGCAGTCGCGGGGGGGGGGGGAGGGGGGCTCATGGGGATCTATGTCTCTTGCAGTTGTTGGATTGTGTTCACTTTTTCTCGGCAGTGGAGGGGTTAATGTTGACTTTAGTACGCGTTTCTTAGCTACTGGGGCTCGTTACACGTACTACGGTCGTATTTGTAATAACCCAGATGATACCAACGGGGGCGGGAGTGCTGGTGGGGAGGACCTTGTACCGCCGACAGGAGGTATAAAATAATCGTATCAATCTGTTCTGATCCAGTGGTGCGGTTTTTTTTTACATACACAGTGAGCAACAAGTCCAGTATCGGGCCGATATAGGCTGCAGTGAGTGGGCCAACTGTGGCCAAGCGTGGGCCTGAGGACCTCTTGCTGAGTTCACTAAACGTGCAAACCACTTGAGGTCGTAGATAACGAGAGACGTCGGTGTTCATTCCATGCCGCTTGTGTTGTTTTCCATTTGTCGGGCACTTTGCCGATTTTACTCATTATCAAGGTGCGGAAACAGTTACACCCGTGGAAATCGGTCCAAAAATTACATGGGGACATAGCTCAGTGGTAGCGCTGCCTGTTATTAAGCGCAAATGTCCTGGGTTCGATCCCTTGGTGGGCCGGATTGGTTGCGTTTCCTACCCCCCCACCCCCCCACCCCTCATTCCATCGAGACAAAATTTCTTACAGTGTATGTCGTGTGCACAGCACGTAATTTAAACATCAAATGCGCGCGTTAAAAGTCCACTGTTCGAAAAGAGAAGGCCCATTTTAAGGTAGGTGGGTAGAAAACGGACAAATAACATACATATCGTATCCCGACAAAGTCTTCGGAAAGTTGTAGTTGGTCTGTAGACACAAAGGAAAAAGAAGAAGAAAAGGCGGGTGTAGCTGGAAGTCCAATAGACAATAGGTCATCGGCCTGACTTTGGCCATAGCGGAAATTGATCAGATAACCTTTTGCTTACTGGATGTCTTTGCTGTCATATGGAGCTTAGTACTAGACCCTGTAACGTATCAGACAGTGGCTAACAAGTATGTCACTGATACTGGCCTTCGCAGCTTCTCTTCCGGATAACCCCGTCTACGTGAGGAATGCGAATATAAATGATACCGGCAAGAGGCATTGATCCTCATGAGCCCCCGCATTTGCGGGGGCTCATGAGGATCTATGCCTCTTGTACTTGGACATTTTTGCAGTTTTCTGCAATAAGATTGTAAGGGAGTAGAAACAATAAAATTGGGTGGCCTCTAGACAGGTGCTCACATCTTAATCTTATAAAATATCGTTTATTCATGGTCTCCTATACCCGCTTTGCATGTGATCTGCACGCTCATCTTGAATCAATATTGTATGGTGGTGTATATCTTTTTACTAATCGTTAAAGAGCCCTGTTCCAGGTAGTAAAGGATTAATGGTTTGCAATGTCTCTTTTATAACTGTTCTCGTTTTAGTGTCTAACTTATTAGTTTGCATGTCGTAAAATTAATGATTTTTCTTCTGTTCTTCTCCTTTACACGCAGTCGAGTTCTTTCGTTACGCGGGCAGTGAAAACCTCTGTTACGCGTAATTACTCACAGACTTTGTAAAAGAATGGTAGAAAATGAAAGACAGCAGTGAGAACCCGTTGTATCTGCACATTTTAGCAATCTTAGCTCGCTGTGAAGCAGATCGCTTGAAACAATCTTTTGTATGTTTGCAGATCGCTGTTTTCTGCCCAAGAACTGTTGAGGAACAGAGCCGGGATCAACCATCTTTTGTTATCTCCTGTGGTGTGTGTGTCGCCGTTAATTCCCACTACGAAAGATCGTGCTGGCACTTGGTAGAGACTATATAACAACCGAGTAATCCTATCAGGCACTGTCATTTCTTGGTCTTGACGTGCTGATACGTTTCCAGTTCTCATCAAACCATTTAAGCTTTAAAATTCCTATCTGTATCCAGGCTCTATGTTTGAGAGCTGCGTGGAACATCGACACGTTTGCATGTTGCTTCATGTGACTTTAACGAACATAACTTGTTGCACGTGCATCGCTATGTGCGACTAAGACACAGGCTGACTGTTTCCTGATGGATCTTGTTCATAAAGGGGGTTGTCCTGAAGACTCAGCAGGTTTGGCGGGCCGTGTGTTGCTACAACATACATGTGGCTGGCTTTCTGTTTTTCCTCCATCCTACGTAAGACCATGATTGCAGCATGTCTTCTGATCTCCTCGAGGCGGCCAAAAACGGCTACTACACTCAGGTAACTCCATCTCCGGCGCTTTTTTTCTTTCTTTCTTTCCAGCAGTGAGGTTACGTTTGAAACGAACGACTGTCAACAACGAACGAGAGCGAAATCAAGGCTGATAACCAAGCGAAACAACACATCTCGAAGAGGCATAGATCCTCATGAGACCGGAGGGCTCATGAGGATCTATGCTCTTCGAGATCTTTGGAAAGTTGTGTAAGCATGTTTTGGGTAGAAGCATAGTGTTCACTACAATGACTTCGTTGTCTTTTCGTTGCTGGGAGTCGTTCGTTGTAAACGTAACCTCACTAATAGAAGTGAAACAGAAGAATCAGCTCGGTAGGTCTATTTTTGTGTGTGAGAGAGAGAGAGAGAGAGAGAGAGAGAGAGAGAGAGAGAGAGAGAGAGAGAGAGAGAGAGAGAGAGAGAGAGAGATGATGATGATGATGAAACGTTTTTATTCAGGATAAAAAGTTTTAGGCATAGCAATGCATATCTTCCAAACTGTCCTGCTACTCTACACATATAAGAATACAACAGACGATACAGCAAAAGATAAAACATATCAGTAAAAAGACCCCCCCCCCCCCCCCCTCAGAAAAAAATAAAAAATAAAAAATAAAATAAAATAAAATACAAAAAGATATTAAACCAATATATATATATATATATATATATATATATATATATATATATATATATATATATATATATATATATATATATATATATATATATATATATATATATATATATACTGGTATGAACCTGACATGTTAATGCAGACAGTCGAACTATTACATAACCTGCAGCAATCTGCTGTGCTGAAGCAACATACTAAGCAGAAAGATAGAACATTCACATCGACAGCAGATATTTATGGACGCGAGCTCTGAAAATAGATAACTTTGAAATAGACTTTAAATGAGAGGGCAAGTTATTCCATGACTTAGCACCGGAAAATGATATGCTAGATTTGAAGATGTCGATTCTCGGTTTTGGGAGATGGAGTTCCTCGTGTTCTCTCTATTCGTGTGGGAAAACAGCTCACGGAGATAGGGAGGGGCGGCATCGTTTAGAATTTTTTGCACAAGTAAGCATCTGTTAAGTTCCAATTGTTTACTAAATGTTTGAATATTAAGGGCCTTCAGTCTTTCATCAGTAGGGGACGAACCAGGAAGAATAAGCTTAATACCTCGCCGGTAAAGGGAATTAATTTTTTTCAAATGAATGTCTCCACAGCCGTCCCAGATATTGGAAGCATAATTACAATGTGTCTTGATGTGTGCGTTAAAGAATAGTTTTCGAGCATCAATGTCAACTATACGACTTAATTTGGATAATAAAAAGAGATTCTTCGAAATAGTTTTACAGGCAGTTTCTATGTGAGCTGTTCGTCGACTTGTTTCTATGTGAGCTGTTCGTCGACTTGTTTCTATGTGAGCTGTTCGTCGACTTGTTTCTGTGTGAGCTGTTCGTCGACTTGTTTCTATGTGAGCTGTTCGTCGACTTGTTTCTGTGTGAGCTGTTCGTCGACTTGTTTCTATGTGAGCTGTTCGTCGACTTGTTTCTATGTGAGCTGTTCGTTCAGCTGAGCTTTTCGTCGACTGTAACAAACGATGTTTTGATACTTGCTCTATGGGTCAGTTGCGTGATTGAGCTTAGTCCTGCGCCAACCGATAAAGCAAGAAGCTCCGCTATGGCGGAGCTCCTTGCTTCAGCGGCTGGCGCAGGACTAAGCTCACTCACCCAACTGGCCCCCCCCAGGTGTTGAGATTGCTGTCGACGTGGGAGGGGGAGGTGAATGCGTGCGACAAGGACCGGGCCACGCCCCTGTACTGGAGCGCCAGCCGCGGGCACCTGGACATCTGCCAAGCCCTGCTTCACCACCCGCGCTGTGACGTCAACGCCAAGGTCAAGTGGGGCTCCACCCCGCTGCACGCCGCCGCCGACAGGGGCCACGCTGACTGCTTAAAACTGCTCATTGAGAGGTGGTTCTTGGCGTTTGATTTTTTTAGGGTTCTGTCCCAGTGCGTAAAGGCCATCGGGCCGCCCGTAGCCCGCGCACGGCGGACGTCGACCCGATGGCCTTTTGCGCATTGGGGTTCTGCCTTCACCATCTACCAGATGTGGGTTTAGATCACTCAGATCATTGGCTCAAGTACTGACGTGCGGTCGAAGGACGCAACTAGCGTGGTTTCAGCCCTGACACTGAATTTAACCCTTTTAGCCCCAAGGTCACATTTTTCCAATTTTGGAGGTGTTGCATAGCGACTATGTACCAGTTGCAGGAGATGGCCCTGAAGACGCCAAGCTAATCTGACACTACCCTTGAATTATCATGGTCAAGCCATCTCCTGTTGTAGGGATCCTTTGCTAGATAGATTAACAGATATCTTGACTGATTCACCTCCTTTACGAGTTCTTATTGGCGGAAACTCCTCCCACTCTTCTCTGACGAGCAAAAGGAATGCGACATAATTCGAGTCATCATGAACACGGAAGTGTTTCTCGAAGACTCGAATGATGTCGCATTTCTTTTGCTCGTCAGTATATAAGCTTTCAGAATCCGCCCTTCCGTTCTTGAAAATTTGTTATGGGCGTAAACAAAACGTTCCATGAAAATGTAAAATAAAGCCACTATATACATTGATTTGTACATGAATTAGCATTAGCTTTGCTGATGCTAGATTTATTTTGTGTTCTCTTGGTGCCGGCGGCCATGGAGAGTTCAATCTCAGCGAGACGAAAACAGCCAATTTATAATCTAGATGACGTGTATCTTGACACACTGCGTTGTATCCGGACAATTTGCGATAGGACTGACAGCTCTCTTCGCGTCGGAATAACAGGATATTATTTCAAGATAATGATTCAGCAACGGAAAATGAATCTCAATGAGTTGCACATTCGTGATATAAGGTATCGGGAAAACCCGCAGCAGTCTGCATTTGAATAAATCATAATTAGTTTGTCCGTGCACTCATTTGAAAGTGCATTTCACGTGACATGCTGACTAATTTTTTCCCGGTTCTACAAAGATGAGCTGAAAAAGTTATGTGTTTTATAAAATATCCTTAGTAGGCGTACTCACGTGAAAATGGCTCAGATTTTTTTTTTTTTTTTTTTTTTTTTGGGGGGGGGGGTGTGTGTGTGTGGGGGGGGGGTAGATTTTCTGAATCAGATTTTAGAGTGGGAGGGCGCACTTCAAAGTGAGCGGCATTCCTTTTGCAAGAAGCATACTTCTTGAATTGCGGGAGCTCTTGCCGGTGCCCTGAAGACACGTTCAGGTTTGTACACCTCAGAGGAAGGAGGCCATCGTTCGTTCAATTTTCGGTGGCGATTGAGAGGAAGTTTAGCTTGTCGCGTGCAGTGTATAATGTAAGACTGGTTAAAATCTAAACATGCAAGCCACTGACTGAACTCACAACGCGAAGGCCACATCGGTTACATACTTCAGTGTTTTAACTCATTCGAGACGGGTGGCATCCAGATACGCGGCTATAGCCGCGTATACGGATGACACCGGTCTCGAATGAGTTAAAGCTAATGTTGTAACACAACCTTGTTTTAAAGTTAATCATATGATCATTAACAATCATTATCATAGTCGAACCATCTCCTGCTGTAGTGCATCGAAGCGAAATGGATTAAGGCCCCAGAGTTAAAATAATGGGAAGGGGGAGGGATCCACATATAGACTGTGTAGAAGCTACGAGAGACAGATTGGCCATGATAGTTGACTGGTAGAGTTACAGGCGCCAAGTTAATCAAACACTTCCATTCAACTAACATGGCCGATCCATCTTTCACTGTGGTGTCTCCCAGAGTTAATTGGTTAAGATATGCTAATGGCTATCAGTCTCCTATGCTGACAAAAAGAACATTTTTCTCACAAAAACGTAAGAGCCCCCTTGAAAAAATGCTGATGATTTCAAAATATGCAGAATTCTGTCATATTTTGTGATTTTGTCTTGAAATGTTAGAACAATATTGTAGTATATAGTCTTGTGACAAATTCCATGACATCTAGAAAATTGGACATTTGTGATTCTTTGAAATGTTGACCATGTATCAGGGTGGCCCTTAACTTAATGTGAGGAGTGTAATAATAATTATAAGATGATAATAATAATAATAATAATAATAATAATAATAATAATAATAATAATAATAATAATTGCTTATCGCTATAGTCCGACCTTCAATTCGTCATATTAAGCTCTGCAATGAGTGTTCAGAACGAGTGGGGGAACAGGGCGCCGCACTTGGCGGCTACAGAGGCTTCCAGGACATCATGCCTGAACGTATCTTACTTATCATACCTTACCTTACCTACCTTACCACACCACACCAAACCTTACCTGACCTTACCACGCCTTACCTTACCTCACCTTATCTTACCTCACCTTATCTTACCTCTCCTTACCTTACCTCATCTCGATATCTTCTGACAGCGGTGCAGAGGTGAACGTTCAGAACGAGCGGGGAGACACAGCGCTCCACCTGGCGGCCTACAGGGGCTTCCGGGACATCGTACAGCAACTGGTGGACTGCTGGGCAGACCCCTTCGCCAAGAACAGCCAGAGCAAGACCGCACTGCAGGAGGCGCAGTCTCAGCAGCACAGTGGCGCTGCCACTGTTTTGCAGACCTACATGGAGTCGCTAGGTCAGTTCAAGTCGTCTCTTTCAAAGATGGGGTGTCAGCGGTCGCTAAGGCGCATATGCGCTGCATTCTGTTCCTCGGAAGCCTTCCCGTACCTTTTGCGGGTGTAGGCCTACTCCCCAGATAGCCCGACTCGGTGTGTACACCACAAGTACACCTCTGTTCAAATGAGATGCGAAGATACTTGTGGCATAGTCCTCGAGTGGGTCTGCCTGAAAAGTAGACCCCGCAAACGGTACGAGTTCCCTTTCGATGTCGTACCTACACCGGTCTTGTTTACTGTGGTTCTGTAACATCCTTTCTCTAGGCTGTTAACCCAGCTAAAAGCTTCAAATTTGTACATTGTCATATGCAAGCTACATTATAGTACTTACAGATAAGGCTATAGACCAATGGCATTAGTTCAAGGGTGGTGCCAGAATAGCTTGGCGCCTAGAGGCGCCAAGCTATTCTGGCACCACCCTTGAACTATTTTAGTCAAACGTATTTCACACACTGGTGTAGTGCGAATGATAAGGGATAATTTAATGGGAGATATTTCTAAAGCACACTCTAACCTTTTTTTTTTTAATTAAAAAATCAAACAAACAAAGCAGAGATACGACACATGTCGTTCGTCCAGCCAGACATGTTTGCAAGAGACATAGATTATCACGAGGCCCTGCAGCCGCAGGGCCTCATGGGAATCTATCTCTTGCTTGTAGAGACGGGCCGAATTGACAGATTGAGGGCCATTATCTGTGTGAAGCGAGTAAAGACCTCGGTGCACGTGGTTGAGCATTCCCTTTCCCTGCCCTTGAGCCATCCTCTCTCCAGCTGTTGCCTGCACAGGCTGGATGGGGTGAAACACGGGCTTGGGTATAGAAACGTGTTTTTCACGAAGTGTATGAATGTAAATCATTCATTTCTCCTAGTCACTGTAAAACAAGTGACTGGAAGAAATTTAAACACTGTACATCGAGATATCGAATTTCTCTACATTTGCCTGTGGGCTGAAGGGCGTTCCATGTCGACATGACTTTGTATCAGTAGAATATAGATCTAAACTTGTTTAAGTCAACTCATATAGTGTACAACAATGAAAAGAGACCGGCTTTCAGTTTGTGTGAGAGTATAAGAATATGCAAAGCGTGGCATGGGTAATCGATATAGTCTGTTTACAGCGCATGTGGATGATCTCGGCGTTTCTTGATGAATACATGTATATTACTGAGTTGCTACAAGGGAAAAAAGCATTTGTGACGTAACGTACACGATTCTATACTATAACTTAGTGTTGACAGTTGTGTATATGACGTCACAAATGCTTTTTTTTCCAATACTCTTTTGTGGCGGATCTACTTCATTCTCCGATATTTTAAAATATTCTTTCTGCTAGCTGATTGCGTTGTGTTCCCCTACAAGATTCTTCCACTTTAACGCCCCTAAGGCACATCGATGGGACATGGATCGGTCGTGATTGTCCAAGGGTAGTGCGCCAAGCCAATCTGCCACTACCCTTGGACAATCATGACCGAGCATGGTGTTTGGTCCGCAGAAGATAACTTGGAAGTTGGTAATTTCGGCCTTTAACCCTTGAATTGTCGTGCCCCAACCATCTCCCGGCTACGGCTAGTACCCAATTTCTGTATTTTCCCCGGTCCAGGCCATTTACGGCAGTTACTTAACTCATTCTACCCCAACACCGAAATCCTTAAACTTTGCCGTTGTCTTCTGAGGACTGCATTGCAGTGCAGGACACATATCGACCATGATAGGTCAAGGGTGATGCCAGAATAGCTTGGCGCCCATAGGCGCCAAGCTATTCTGGCATCACCCTTGAACTATCATGGTCGATCCTTATCTTCCTGTGGTGTGTCTGGGGTAGAATGAGTTAACACCTTGACTGCCAGTGGACGCCGATGATGGTCCTTCGTTTACTCAACGCCTAGGAGCCCCAGTCCTCCAAAGAACATGGATACAACGTGGTGTCAGCGAGAAGCTTAGATCCTCAGGAGCCGCCGCAACTACGGGGACTCATGCGTGTCTATGTCTCTTGCAGCTGGATTGTGTCCCTTTTTTTCTCGGCAGTGAAAGGGTTAGTTAACACTTGTGACTGCTACTGACGATATCGTTCTTTTCCGCCAAACTGAATCGTCAGTAAAAGTCATAGGGTGATTGTTTCACGGAGTTAAAATTGAGCTATATAGTGCAAGTCCGTGTCAGTGTATAGGGGTCGAAAGAAATTGAACCATGCTATCCAAAGCTAGAAAACATTCAGTAACAGCTCGCCATCTATAGATTCCTGACGAAGGTGCCCGAAATACTCACATTAGTCATGCCAACTTTCTTTCATGAGTGACAGTGCTAAATATTATAATCATGGTACTTTTCCTTGACCCGATGACTGTGTCGTCTTTGTCAGCCACAGAATTGTACACGTAGGGCCTACTGTGCTGTGGGCAGTGCACCTTTATACGGCGGAATCGGGCCTTTAACCCCTTCGCTACCGAGGAAAGGTGAACACAATCCGGCCAACTGCAAGACGTAGATCGTCATGGGCCCCGCAATTGCGGAGCTCATGAGGATCTATGCCTCTTGCCGACACCACTTTGTAAAATTGTGAGTCCACTGGCAGCGAAGGGACGAACAGGAACAGGTCTCTGGCTCCGAAGCAGACTAGATACAAGGTAGATCAACCATTTTAGTTCAAGGGTGGTGCCAGAATAGCTTGGCGCCTCAGGCGCCAAGCTATTCTGGCACCACCCTTGAACTATCATAGTCAATTTTATTTCAAGCAATAGTGTATCAGGATGAAAGGGGTTAATGGAAACAGACTCGCTTTACATTGTCACTGCCATTAATTTGTATGGCAACATTTTTTTGTAGCTAGTGTGACACTGACTTGAATTATAACGCGTATAATTACATGATATTATGAATACATCGGGACGGGGGT
>BTPG01000002.1:305047614-305087614 GCA_036245525.1 Semisulcospira habei
TATATATATATATATATATATATATATATATATATATGGTGTGTTTCCGATGATTAAAAAATGTCGCATTTCTTTTGCTCGTAAATATTTATATATGCAGTCATCTGATGTAGGAGGCCGTACAAGCTTTTGTCTGCTATTGTGCTTAGTGCGTTCGGCGCAGCGACAGGGCAATATTTTCGGATGAAAGTTCCCGGTCGGCGTTTCCGCGTGTGTGACCGAGGTCATACGTCAGTTTTACTACTGGACTATACACACTGATTGTTTCCTTCGATCCCTTAAAGCGGATCAGCGAGGGAGACAACCACTGTGTATTTGACCCAAAATACCAGCCCTCCACATGCCACTAGCACGAATATCACGAAGAATGAATCAGTGAACGAAACTGTATTATGGGAAATTGGGCTCATGCTACAAGTCATCGTTTCTGCCAACGGACCTACATTTTGTCTCTGAAATCTGTGTTCACTGAACTACCAAAAGCCACTACTGTCCAGAGAACATGGGTACAAAGTGATCTCAGCAAGAGGCATAGATTCTCGCGGGGGTCATGAGGCTCTATGCCTCTTGCAGTTAGATCACATTCGATTTTTCTCGGGAGTGAAGGGGTTCATATATTATATTATTGTGATTGTTGCGTGTAAATGTTGTCAGTACCAGTATATGCTTGGCGCATAATAATATGTCATCGGTCCGATTGTCAGAAAATATATATATAATATGTAAAATATTTCAAAACTGCAAGAGGTATGGCTCCTCATGAGCACCCGCAGTTGCCTCTTGCTGAAACCACTTTGCATCCATGTTCCTTTGAGATCTAGTGATCGCTGACGTTGAATTTGCAATTTACAACGATTTCAACAACACACGAGGCATATTTACCCATTAATCACCGCTTGGGGTTCACGAAGATGGATGGCTCTACTGAGAACATCTATAGAGTCCTCTGTGTGCGAAGGCTGCAGATGTCTCGCTCGTGTCCATCAGCAGTGAAAGCGTTAGAATTTACATGAATACCTTTCTGCGCGTTTGGACTTTACGGCCAATGTTTTCTGTTTTCTTTTTCTTTGATTTCAGGGTACCGACCGTTTGTGTCCTTGCCAACGACAGCCCAGGAGAACCCTTGTTTTTCTGTGGCCGCCAAGTCCTGGCCCCACCTCCGCTCCTTCCCTGGGTACCCGGGTTCCGACAGCACACCCACCCACACCCACACACCGACCGATCCCACCCCTCGCGCCAACACTTGCCCAATCATGTACAACAACCTTTCGGAGCCGAGACCGTCCAGGCCTCAGAGTAGTGTAGTGATGATGTCTTCAGGCACGGCTGGCGGGATGGTGGGGTGTCCGAATGGAGCGGGTACCGACACGCCCCCGCCATCGCGGTTTATACCAGCCAGCCCGTCTGGGCTGGCTGGTATGTACCACGATGGCGGGCATTTGTCAGTGAATCATAGTCGTCGTTACCAGCACAGTGAGCCGACAGAAAGTGTCGACGATTACTGTGACAACTTCACCAGCGCGTGCGATTACAATCACGTGATCACAGTTCAGCAGTACGATGATGTGGACGGGCCTGTGCGCGGTGATGGACACGTCCGGACACAGCGGCCTGCTATAAACGACACCCCGCTGGACCTCCTCCTCAACACCGTCCCTCCGTCCACACAGTCCCAGGGTCACTACAAGACAAATGGCCACACCCCCAACGGCCAGGCTGGTGTGACGTTATCAAGACCGGGCTGGCCGCCTCGTGCTGTCGCTATCCCCTCGCCCGCCAGACCCTCCCCAGACAGTACTGGGTTTCTGAACAAAGATGACTTGGCTCTTTTCGCTGAATCCCTTCAGTTGGAGGTGGTTCGACTAAGAGACAGTGTAACTTCCAAGGAAAAGAAGGTGTCGGAACTGCAAGGAATTGTGTGTAGTTTAGAGAGGCAGAACGCTGGTTTGCAACAGCAGCTGCTCGGCAAACAGCATGCCTCGGCAGAAATGGTGTCTGTGAGAGACAGAGAACTGTCAGACCTCAGAAGAAGGGTCGGTGCTCTTGAAAATCAAAACACCAACTTGCAGCAGGCACTTGCTGCCAAGCAGAGGGCGTCAGAGGAGATGTTCACCATGAGGGAGGAGGGTATGGCTGAACTGAACAGGAAGGTCGGTACCCTTGAACGTCTAAATGCTCACCTGGAACAGGTGATTGTCAAAAAACAGGAGATACTGAAGTCGACAGTCGCGAGTAAAGACAGGGAAATATACGAGCTGAACCAAAGGCTGGCGAAATTAGTACGAGAGGCGAGTGCTGCACAGAGACAGGTAAGCAACACATCAGGCTGGAGTCCTGTACACAGCAGAACAGGAAACACGTTTGGCGAGCTCATGCCTAGAGCTGCGGGTCATATACCAGACGACACTGGTCGATTTTGTATAGAACAACCTATGCTAAGTATGGTTTCACAGTCAGTCACGCGCACTAATGACCCCCCGGCCTCCAGCTCCACGCCTATGTCAGATTCTTCAAACAGGCGTCAACTGCAGACCAACCCTTCTGCGTTAGTTTCAAATGCGTCTCACGCCGTCGCTGGCACAGACTCAGTGCAAAGCGAAGTAAGTGAAGGAGACTCCCAAGAAGTGAGATCGTTAAAAGCTCGGGTGGCCTCCCTGTACCTCGAGGACGTTGACCAAGGGAAACTAGACGCTGATGGCCGGGAATGGTCAGTGGACCATGACTTTGCCTTCCTGGAGGACCAGCCCGTCAACTGCCAGGCGGACGGACAGCGCAAGGGGTCGTGCTCACTGGTGTTCCGGATCAAGCACAAACAGCGGCACTACGTCCTCAAGGTAGGAGTCGCACATTCACCTCTATCCATGTACAAGAAGTAATGATTCTCGTCAGCTTCTGCAGTTGCACGGACTCATGAGGATCATTGCTTCTTGCTGACAAAGTCCAAATCTGTTTACAACTGCAGGGTTTTATGAGAATCTGTGCCTCTTGCCAGCAGACGTCGGCTTGTTTGCAGTCTCATATTCAACTAGTCGTCTGCTAGTAACACGTATATTTCATTTCCTTCTCTAGAGCCTAATGTGGGCTGCTTTTTGATTTGTTGGTGCTGGTGGTGGTGGTGGTGATGATGATGATGATGATGATGATGATGATGATGATGATGATGATGATGATGATGATGATGATGATGATGATGATGGTGATGATGATGATGACTGGACACTTGTAAAGCGCTGAATAACTTTATGCTGGGCATGCTCGTAGCGCTGGGGTGGTGGGGCTGGTAACAAAAATAGAGAGGAAAAAAGAGAGAAGAGAAATGTTAATCTTGATGGTAGCAGAGGCAGCTTTCAGGTCGTCTGGGATGTTGTTTCACATGGAAGGCGCTGCATCTCTGAAAGAGCGTTCGCCATACGAGTTTTCTCACGGTAGATCGGATTTTGCTCCTTATGGTACTAGGCCGTAAGATCCGAAACACAGACTGGCGCACAATGATAATTGACATGTAAATCTCGCTCTTAACCACGCGAACAATTGCGAACCGTTCGCGAATGGTTCGCCAACTAAGTTCGGACTTCTCTGGGCAGTGTTCTGGTAACTATTCGATGGGTTCGTTGATGATTCTTAAGGATGAACCATAAGTCTATTACTATAAATATGCAAACTGCTGCATGGGTGGAATTTAAAGGTCCAATTTTCTACTTTTATCCTTTTTCCTGCACCTGCACAGACGTAACAAAGAAAACAAAAACCGTGCTTAAGGCCGGCCTCATAATTTTCAGACAGAAGAATCGTTACCGTCGATTCTCAGCGTCTTCGAGCTTTTTTGGGGAAAAAAAGTAGTACTACAAGTAATTGAATGACCGCGTTTCTGGTCATGTTGTATACTAAGTGATCAGACTATCTTGTTCTTTTACGTCAATACGAAACCTTAGTCGCCTGTTCGGAGTTAAACAGAAAATAACTAACTAACTAACCTAACCCACTTCAGCAATACGTTATATTTGACGCGCTTGGTATTCACCGTTGTCATCCGCATTCTGGTCAACATCGATACCTAGAGAAGTAGTATAGCGGATATGTTGCGGGCTTATTTATTTTGTGTAACAGGCGTAAAACTTGGTATACAATGACAGAGTTGTACGTGCTTAGCAACAGTGAGGTACGTGCTTAGCAACAGTGAGGTTTCGTTTGCAACGAACGACTACCGACAACAAACGGGAGCGAAATCGAGGTTGACAGCCAGCTTGTACCAGAAGCATAGAAAAACTCCAAACATCGCCAAGAGGCATAGATCTTCATGAGCCCAGAGGGTTTATGAGGATCTGTGCCTCTTGAATAGGTTAAGAGTGTTGTGTATGCTTTGGTACAAGCTGGTTATCCGTCGTAACTTCGCTATCGTCCGTTTTTCGGGAGTCGTCGGTGTAATTTCTGCCGTAGCCAACTCATCCTAGGTAACAACTCGATCATATCAGTTAAGCTCTATGTAAGCTTTCTTACTTGTTCAGACGTGTCACGCATATTCATCGATATGTCTCACTGCTTATTTTCACTAAGTGAATACAATACACTGTTGTTACAGAACTCCTTCTAGTGTCCTTTCATTTCTCCGCAGAGAACGCAACAGCGTTGATGGGAGTTATGCTGTAGTTTCATTGGTAACGTCCAACGCATTGTCAATGTTCTCGAATACTATACAACATAAAATACTCCCTTCACGAAACTACATAATATACTACTTAAAATGACTAAGGGCCTCCTGTAGAATGTGCTTGATTTAAAAAAACTACAACTCTAACAACATTTTAAGATTTGTGGCTTAACATTTACGGACAAGACAACAGGCTGAGTCTACAGGCTTCTCCGACATTTCCAAGACAAAATCTTTAAAGTTGAGAGAGTTGTGTTTATTTGAAATCACAACCACTTTTAAGTATATCCCTTAGCTTACTGTAGATTTGGAGCATATTAACTAGCACTGACTTTCTGGAGGGACAGCGCTTTTAATACCACTGCCCAGTGAAGCACTTTCTGTCTGCGTGTCCACGGAACTACCGATGACAGAAAGATCTTTCATGTTCGGAGGCTGTGCCTTTGAGACGCGGGCTTCGGTGATTGCAGAGGGCCTCACATTTACATTACATTTATCAACGCGTGCAGTTTCTCCGAATTGTGGGGTCGATTCTGGCGCAATTCTTGTGGATAGGTTTCTTGAAGTGTTACGGCGTGAGCGATACCCGAGAAAAGAGAATGTAAACGAGAACGGTGCAACAGTGACGGAGGTGGTGGATGGTGTGCTAATACAGCAGCACATTTCAATCATTCTGGTCAGAACGTACAGCATCAGTTCCTTGGTTATCCTCCTAATCCCTCTGCCGGCCAACAAGTACATGACAAAGTTGGTTGAACTGTTGATGTAAGCCATGAAATTGGCGACAAACAAAATGTAAAGAAACCTAGCCCGATCTTCCTTACTAAACAGTATGTTAACGAAAAACGCTATGGCTGAACAGAACAACGCTGGCCCATTAAACACGAAAAACGAGACTGATGCTACTAAAACACAAGCACGGTTATTTGTGTGTAGGTGCGTTGATGCGGGTTGATTGCAGCCACCTGTTTTGCAGACTTGTACAATTCCCTGATTAGGATGATATTACTGATGATCATTGTGAAGAACGGGACAAGAAGGCTGCCGAGAACATAGAACATATTCACATAAAACCCGTAACTTGAAAAGATTGAACTGGTAATGGTATCATTTGCTCTAAAACCTAGAATAGCCCCACCCTGAATCTTCCCATCCAGAAAAAGCACATCCATGATTGCTATGTAAAATGAGTTCAGAGCATAAACAACCACCCAAATGGCGATGATGATCACTTTCATGAATGTCGGACTGTTCAAGCTTGCAAGAAGGGGTCTCTTTACCTCAACTGCACGATATACACTGACGGCAGTAATAAGCCAAGCAGAGGTCATTCTGCAGGATCTTGTAAACCACATGAGTGTCTTGCAAACAAACACACTTTTATCACTGATATTAAGTTCAGTATAAGCGTAGAAAATAAAGGGTATCTCTGAGAAATTCATGAAGATATCCGACACAGCGGCCAGGGCCAAGATGAACAGGTATGAGGGCGACTTGGAGCGTAACCGACCCACAACTTTTAAAGTCAAGATGTTGCCAGTAAAGCCCAATAGGAACAATACCACTCCGCCGGTACGCCATAAAGGGCGGTAATATGGGGGTCGTGGGAGATTTTGTGATCTTTGGGCAAAGGATGTGTTCTCTATGGTCATATTCATGGTGTCGTGTGATGCAGCAATCTGAAACATAAAAGGTAAGAGAAGTTTGCAACGCCATCGCGAAACAATGATCTTTAAACCACTCATGCATGCAGGGATCACAGTGTCGGTATCGGCATGCTCACGGTGGTTACTCCCTTGACTGCTACTGGCGATACCGTTCGGTGGAAAATATGCATAGCTGCGCGCCAATCCGCCGAGTTATGTCGTCAATAGCAATCAAGGGGTTAAATACACATCAGTTACCATGAAGACCACACATCACAAACCAACACACAGCTCCTGAAGCCTGACAATCAACACAGTCTGCGTCATTGGCAGTGAAGTGTTTACTGGCCATGTTCAAATATATCTTGCCTGAAAATATTGGTTGTATCACATTGACGAAATTCAAACGTTCAAAGTATAGAAATCAGCTGTGAAAACTGTCTTCCCTATCCTTCGTGGATGGCGTCATCATCAACCTAATTCTGACAGGATTAGGATGTATCTGTAGTGCCGTATTTGCCGATTTCATGAAATAGGCAGCTTCATGTAATACGCAGAAATTAGTTAGTTGTTGAGGTTTAACGCCGAGCTGGCAACTAAGGCCATCTCACGGCCAGTCTGAATCTTGCTAAAACATTTAACAAAATGAGCAGCCGCTCACCACCACCCCCCCTCCACCCCACCCCAATCTCCCCTCCTCCCCTCCCCCCACCCCCGCACGCACACACACACACACACACACACACACACAGACAGATACACACACACAGACAGACAGACAGACACACACACACACACACACACACACACACACACACACACACACACACACTCCTCCAGCCCCGTCGAGTTCCTTCCCTACTTCTGTGGCACAGATGCCGTCTCACCATCTGGATGTCCATGGTATCAATAGTTTCCAAGTTCTCAAAACAAACTCACAAACTCCATGTTCCTCACCGAGTTTGACCTCCTCCTCGACCACTACAGCACACGCCCCGGAAAACACATCCTTCTTGGCGACTTCAACTTCCACTTCGACAAAACCGACCACCCTGACACAAAACGCCTTTGCACGTCACTTTCAAACCACAATCTTACACAACACATCACTAAACCCACCCACCGACTCGGTCACACCCTCGACTGGATCATCACCCGCACCTCCGATCAACTCTTCCTCGACTGTGCCCCCCTCTGACCACCTCGTTATTCTCGTCTCCCTCAACCTACCTCCTCTGAAAAAAACCAAGCTCCTTGTCTCTCGTCGCAAACTAAAATCTGTCAACCGAGAGAGCTTCTTCGACGAAGCTATCGACCTTCTCTTGGATCCCGCACCCTCTCCTGATCTTGCATCCCATTTCGATTCCTCCCTTGGAAAACTCCTATACATCCATGCCCCTGTCACCACCTGCTCCATACCCAACCGACCCCCCTCCTCCTGGCTCACTGACGACATAGCCGAGGCCAACCGCGAGCGCCGACAAGCGGAACGCCGCTGGCGCTCATCCGACCTCACCGTTCACAGACAGATCTTCCAAACCACCAGATCCAAAGTCTGCAGAATGATATCCGACTCCAAACGTAAACACCTTCAAAACAAAATCCTGGAATCCACTTCTTCCAAAACCCTCTACGCTACCATGAACACACTCTTAGGCACTTCTATAGACTCTCCTCTTCCCAACACACACAGCAAAGAGGAACTGCCGTCCGCTTTTTCCACCTATTTTCCCGACAAAATCCAAACTCTGCGCAACACACTCGATACTCTGCCTTCTCCGCCTTGCCCTACCGACCCCCCCCCCCCCCACCCCCCACCCTTTTTCCGGCACCCCACTCTCGTCCTTCCGCCCCGTCTCTCAGGATGAAGTCCTCAAGACCATAAAGTCCATGCCTTTCAAAACCTGCGAACTAGACCCCCTTCCAGCTTCTCTCTACCGGGACGGCCTTTCAAAACTTCTGCCCTTCATTACCGACATCATCAACACATCTCTAGAAAATGGCTCCGTCCCCGATGTCTTCAAGTCCGCCATCGTCCGTCCTCTCCTCAATAAACACAACCTCGACCCAAACGATCTCAAGAACTATCGCCCAGTCTCCAATCTCTCATTCCTGTCCAAGCTTCTTGAGAAGGTTGTTCTCAACCAGCTCAACCTCCACCTCGCCGACAACAACCTCCTCAATCCCTTCCAGTCTGCCTATCGCAAACATCACAGCACTGAAACAGCCTTTATACATATCCTAAACGACCTGCTCCTCTCCACCGACTCGGGCAACATCTCCCTTCTTACGCTACTCAATCTCTCTGCCGCCTTCGACACTATCGACCACTCTATCCTCCTCCACTGCCTTCACCACTCCTTCGGCATCACTGACTCTGCTCATTTCTGGTTCCTCTCCTACCTCTCCGACAGACAGCAGTCCGTCACCATCGACGGCGTCTCCTCCAACCCAGTCAGGCTCTCCTGCGGCGTTCCACAGAGGTCCGTCCTGGGCCCGGTCCTTTTCACACTCTACACCTCTCCCCTGTCCAACATCATCCAGTCTCATCACATACACCACCACCTCTACGCTGACGACTCACAACTACTAGACAAAGACAAACTCGACAACACTCAGTCACTACTGACTCGCACGGCTGACTGCTACGAAGACCTGAAAATCTGGATGACAGCAAACAAGCTTAAACTAAACGACGACAAAACGGAAGCCATGCTGGTAGGCATTCGCCAGAAACTTTCCCAGTTCCCTCCCTCGCTCCACCTTCAACTCGACAGCACCCACATCTCCCTCTCTGTCTCGGCCAAGAACCTCGGCGTTATCCTCGATTCCTCTCTTTACATGACCAGCTTCTTCTCCGCCACTTCCCAGGCATGCTATTTCCATATCAGTCAGATCAGAAAATACCTCACCACCGAAGCTGCCACCAAACTTGCTGTCTCTCTCATCTTATCTCGCATCGACTAATGCAACTCTCTCCTTTCCGGCCTCCCTCACTCCACCACTTTCACTCTCCAGCGCGTCCAGAACAATGCTGCCCGCCTCGTCCTCAGAAAGAAAAAATCCGACCACATCACTCCCCTGCTCAAACTCCTTCACTGGCTTCCCATCCCCCAACGCATCCAATATAAGATTCTTTCTCTCTGCTACAAATCCCTGAACAACTACGCTCCTACCTATCTCTCCAACTTACTTCACCCCTACACTCCTTCCCGCTCCCTCCGCTCCTCTTCCGTCCCTCTCCGCCTCCACATCCCCCGCACCAAACTCAGCACTTTCGGCCCCCGCTCCTTCTCCGTCTACGGTCCATCCAGCTGGAACACTCTCCCACTCTCTCTCCGTCAGAAACACTCTCTCTCCTCCTTCCAGTCCGCCCTCAAAACTCACCTCTTTCAACAGTTCTAGCACTATATCACCACACTCCCCACCCCAAGCTGAATGTCGTACTGTATTTGTGGTACGCGAGTCATTGTCTAAAGCGTGCGCATGCGTGCGCGAGTTGTGAGTGCGCGCTTATAGTTATAATTATTATAAGATAAGCGCATTATAAATACCGTAATTATTATTATTAGTTTCCTTTGCCGGTGAACACTGCCTCTGCCGGATGTATAGCCCAAACGTTGCCGAGATGTAACATTAAAATCGAGCTAGCAAGAGGCAAAGATCTCATGAGCCCCCGCAATTGCGGGGGCACTTGAGGATCTGTGTCTCTTGCAGCTAGGTGCACTCCCTCTTTGCTCCCGATCACAGATTTAATTATGCCCGCTTATATGATTATGCGCCGGATGGTGTCCCGTGTCTTGCCAGCGGGGACTCATGAGGATCTATGACTCTTATATACATGCGGTCCCCGTCTCAGCATCCTGTGTTGGCTGGGTGAATAACAAACCTTACATAGCAGTGAGTTCAAATGCCGATGTAGACAATAATGCAAGGCAGTGGCAAAAAGTACAGTCACGCAGTGAAAGTGTGTGTATGTGAGAGAGGCGAGGTGTGGGGTGGGGGGGGGGGGAGGGAGGGGCTACTTCCTGTTTTGAAAATTTCTTTGAAGACGTCAAAGATAAGTATATGGAAGCGTGAAAGGCATGCACATCCCCCTTCTAATAGTATTCCTATTTTTTAGTATTTGAGGTTAATTCTCTCTCTCTCTCTCTCTCTCTCTCTCTCTCTCTCTCTCTCTCTCTCTCTCTCTCTCTCTCTCTCTCTCTCTCTCTCTCTCTCTCTCTCTCTTTCTCTCTCTCTCTTTCTCTCTCTGCCTAAAAATATGGGTTGTATCACATTGACGAAATTCAAACGTTCAAAGTATAGAAATCAGCTGTGAATCCAACATACCTTGTGCGCCACCACCATCTTATCAGCTAAGATAGTACACCACTGATTTTCAGTGGCTGGCTTCGGGGCCTCGGTTCTAGAGCCCAAAAGACCTGAGGCCCCAGCCGGGGTTAGACATGTCTTAGAACCAAACTTACGTAAGACATGTATAAATAATAATGTCATACTGTGTACATTCTATAAAACTAAATATTACGTTGTGCAAGATAAGAGATATAATAGGAAAGGTTTCACTTTCGGTTCTAGCCAGTCAGACGAAAGACGAAAGGTTCCCCTAGTCGAATAGTTCCCAGAACAAGTCCAGCGAATACGCTCGAAGTCCGAACCTATTTAGCGAACCAGGACCAAAAAGGTGACTGCCAAGCGTGTAATATGCAAAGAAGTACCCAACGGAGAAAGAAACACGCTTAGAAAAGACCGGCCGGCCGAAACAAACAGGCCTCTTCATCGGATAGTGTGCGATGTGATACACTTTATTACAAAATGTTGCCACATTCCTTCTGCCAATGAAGATAAGTAGCGGCTAATCTCTCTGTTTGTTTGTTTGTCTATTTTGACAAAGGGTATTTACCCGAACTATTAATAAATTGTGTTGTACCCGTCTTTTCTAAGCGTGTTTCTTTCTCCGTTGGGTACTTCTATTTAGCGAAGCATTCGCGAATACTTTGCAAGTGGTTCGCGACGCAAATTTCGCCTAGTTAAGAACTAGCCTTAGAATATAAAGTCTCCTCAGTATATATGTACGTGTGCTTTGCTAAACGGTATGCGCACCTCTTTTATTCAGAGAACCACCCTTGACTTATTAATGTCGATCCATATCATGTTGAAGCGTGTCAGGACTTATAATCGAAGACGTAATTTAACCCGGCCCTTGACTACAACTGACGATACCGCTTGGCGGAAAAGACGCGTAACTACGCCACTAGCTATCTATGTAATTACGCGTCTTTTTCGCCAAACGGCATCGTCAGTAGCAGTCAAGGGGTCAATGCTGATGACATCTGTGCAGATGCTGATGAACCTGATCAACCTGCACTATGACGCACACTCGGCGGGCCGCAGTCTGGACGCTCACCTCCTGCAGCACTTCGGCGCAGAGTTCCAGGCACCGCTCCTCTTGCACGCGCATCCCAACATCGTGCGTGTGCGCCACCACTACCAAGGGGATACCACCCGCTTCCGCACGTACCTTCCCTTGCTCGTTCCCGCCACGATTGACGTTCCCATAGACATGGCGCGCAGAACGACGTTTCTTGTCATGGACGAGTACCCGCTTACGCTGCACTCACTCGTCGCTCGGGTCAGGGGAGGAAACTACAATATCGTGAATGCAGGTAACTGCGAGGTCATGAAGGGAGGTAAGACCAAGGCGACGCAAGCTGATAATGCCGAAGATATGCCCGGAGCAGCGACACTGACGTCGAGTAGCCATAACGGCGACGGACAAAGCTCCCTTCCGGAACAGTTCCTCGTACACCTCCTGTACCAGCTGCTGTCTGCCGTGGAGTACTTGCAACGCCACCACGTGGTTCACCGAGACATCAAGGCCGACAACGTCTTCATGGACTGGCGCCTTAAGCCTGTGTTAGGTGACTTTGGGTTCGCGCGAACCGTCTGCGGATACAAGGGGGAGGGAATACAGTTCACGGATCGCAACCAAGTGTACGCCGGCAACCCCCAGGCCTGGGCGCCAGAACTCTCTCGACTCAACAGGACGGGACCGGAACATCTACCTCGACAGGTTGGATTCTGCCCCCTCCTTCCATCTGCAAAAGGGATTAACCTTTTAGTTGTCGGTAGCAGGAATCATCGCGACAAAAAAACACTACCGACAGCCAAAAAGTTAATTCTCCCGAGTCGCTTTACCTACCGGGGTTCACGAAAATCCATACTTCTCACGAGTATGGATCACCACACACTGGTTTTCTCCCTCAATTCGCCACTTCTGATAAACGGTTTTGAATTTAGGCAGACAACCAGTGTGTGATCGCCATTAAAATACAGATTTTATCCCAAGGATAAGCTCCTTTATACTTAACTTTTTACTGCCATTGGCCTTGTATCAAAAATCTGAAACCATTGCACGTGATCCAGACCAAACAAGTGACTGCTGCCAAGCGTGTAAAATCCAAAGAAAATCCCACAAAGAAAGAAACACGCTTAAAAAGAACAACTACAACAAAAGTTTATTCCATTTTCGGGTTAGAACGTACGGACAAGTAACGGATACAATGCTCTACTCAACTTCAGAGCATCCTGCCTTCAGAACGCTAAGTAGTGCGTTGCATTCTTGTCTGTAGGAACATTTTGGGAAAAATAGTTTTAACTCATTCAGCCCGACGCACGTATTTCCCAAATTTTGGAGGTGTCATCTAACAACTATGCACCTGATGCAGGAGATGGATCGACCATGATAATTCAAGGGCAGTGCCAGATTAGCTTGGCAAGCTAATCTGGCACTACCCTTGAATTATCATGGTCGACCCATCTCCAGCTGTGTGCGTCAGGGCTGAATGGGGCAACCCAAAAATTTAATAATGTGTGCTGTAATTTTCCTCTCTAAGCGTCCTTCTTTCTTTGCTGGCATTAGTCCATCGCACGTGCCAGTGTTACGTGGTTGAATCGTGGTCGTAGAATGATACTACACCAGACTCACACACGTAGAGTTCTTTTAAATAAACCTCCGTTCAGCTGCAATCCGTCACACGTGGCTTAAGGATGTAGACAATACTGGAGTAACAGTTCCAACAATATTTTATTACAGCGATGCGATCTCCACAAAATGCGTTCACAAATGCACCAACAATAGTACAGAGTCTTCTCAGCTTTGACACAAAGCGTCTCTCACACAATGTACATCACCATTCACTGCATAACTCCGACACTGACAAGAAGCATGATATCTTGCGTACTGCTCTCTCAATGTCAATACACTTTTCGATACACTGCAATTATACAACTGAACACTGTACCGACGCTGTTACACTGCAATTCTACAACTGAACAATGTACAGACTCTGTTACATCGCAATCCTACGACTGAACAATGTACCCAGGTGCTTCCTAGCACGACTCTTTTATAGTAACAGGCTTTCCAGAAAGATCGAGCAAAATCGTACAGCACAACCAATCAGAACACAGTTCGTATCTAAAACTCAAAGGTGCATTCACACTGGAATATTCTATAAACATCTGAAGAAGAAGTACCCAACGGAGAAAGAAACACGCTTAGAAAAAAAACGGTACAACACAATTTATTAATATTTCGGGTAAATACCCTTTGTCAAAATAGACAAACAAACAGAGACATTATTTGCTACTTATCTTCAGATGCAGAAGGAATGTGGTCTGGATTGCTTATAAACATCTGGCTACGATCTTCAACTTATAAGTTAAGAAAATCCGCGGCGCGCGATGACGTCACACAAAAGTAGGCCAGACAGGTCACGACCCCACCCACTCTAACTGGTAAACATGCGAACATTGCATCAGCACCGAAAGCCAAGCGACACGCTCGTAGTAAACAAATGAATCCTCGTGATGCTTCTAGACCTTTCGTGACTCAACTCCGTGCGGCAACAGATAATCCACAGCGCACTATTCATAAACGAAAGTGAAATTCTCTAAAAAGGTACGTGATTAGAAATCGTGATAGCTCAAATCAAACGTCGGATCCTTACCTACGATTTATGCACGCACGCTCTCACAAAACAACACAACCACAATCGTAACAGCCAGCAAGAAAATAACCATACATGAGGATCATCTTGATGATCTCTTGACAATCTATACCTCTTGCAGTTGGGTAGTGACTGCTTCTCCAAGGCACTTAAGGGGGTTAACGTGCACATTGCATAGCCAGAATTCTGAATAGGATGAAACTTTTCTGGCACTTCAAATGACAAACAATCATATCGGTTCTGCACGTTCCAGACTCAAGAGTCTTGAAAATTGTATCGTTGCTGCAACAGAACAGATCATGTACGCAAAAGGCCTTCGGGTCGAAAACGGCCGCAGTCGGCCCGACGAGAACCGATGGGTAACAACTTTTTTTTGTTTTGTTTGGCAGATGACACTAAGACAAGCCTACGCCAAGTCGGATGAGTTTGCCGTAGGTCGCATGTTCTACAGTCTCCTGAGGGCCGCCTGGGAGGACGAACATAGCGACAACTTCCCCGTGTCTTGCCAGGCCGCGCCCCACTACCAGGACTCCGCCATCCCCACCCTCAGCCACACCCTGTCCCCGGCCCTGGGGCACGTGTTGCGCCAGTTGGTGCTGGACGATCCACAGCGACGACCCAGTGTGCAACAGGCCGTCAGAAGGTAGTCGACAGTTCTGGTGTAGTATGCATGGACGTGCACTGAACTCGTCGGCCAGGTCTAAAACCAGGTCATCTACTACTGTCGTGTTAGTAAGCTAAGATGTCTGATAGACGTGGCCGACAGTCTAAGTCTTTGGCATTTTGTTGTGGTGATTCCTGCAGAAATCGCCTCGGCAAAACGCGCTACCGAAAGCCAAATGCTTCATTCCACGTTGATGCAAAACCATTGCTGATCTCTCTTTCTAATGGCAAGAAATTCTGAGTGGGGCTGTTTTAACTTAGTGTCTTCAGATTGTGCTAATGCCACTTATCGTGTACATTTCATTTTGAATAGTTCGATCAAGAGCAGGTTGAAAACTACATTGTATTACTTACTTACTTACTTACTTACTTACGCCTGTCACCCCTACCCGGGTATAGGCCGTCGACGAGAGACCTCCAGCAACTCCTGTCCTGTGCTTCTCCTTCGATTCTACTCCAGGTGGTTCCCAGTCTCTTGATGTCTGCTTGGAGGTCTCGACGCCAGGAGTTTCTCGGCCTACCTCTTTTCCTCTTTCCCTGGGGGTTCCATGACAATGCCTGCCTAGTGATACTGGAAGCTGGCTTTCTCAGACTGTGACCGATCCATCCCCATCTTCTTCGTCCAATTTCATTCTCTGCTGTTATCTGCTCTGTTCTCTCCCAGAGTCTGACGTTGCTGATCTTCTCTGGCCAGTGGATTTTCAAAATTCTTCTAAGGCAACTGTTCATGAAGTTCTGTACTCTGTTGACTGTGGTTTTTATCAATCTCCAAGTCTCTGCTCCATATAGGAGAACTGCTTTTACATTGGAGTTGAAAATCCGGACTTTGGTGTGTTGTGACAGCTCTCTGGAGCTCCACACTTTTTTCAACTGGAGAAAGGCTGCTCTGGCTTTACCGATTCGTGCTCTGACATCTGCATCAGTGCCGCCTTTTTTGTCTATGATGCTCCCGAGCTAGGTGAAGGACTCCACCTCCTCCAACGGGGTGCCAGCAAGCAAGACTGGTTCTTCCCTGGTTGCGTTCAGCCTCATTGTCTTTGTTTTCTGTTTGTGGATGGTGAGGCCCACTAGGGACGATATGTCAGCAAGCCTCGTGGTCTTGTCCTGCATTTGTTGATGAGTGTGGGACAATAATAATAATAATAATAAAGGTAATTTGTATAGCGCCTAATCACCAAGGTGCTCTAGGCGCTTTACAATCACAGTAATGAAACAGTGAAGAAGAATACACAAACAAGCACATACAACAACAAAAATACATTAATTTACAAGGGCGAAAACTCACACCACACACTCACTCACACACACACACACACACACACACACACACACACACACACACACACACACACACACACACACACACACACGCATGATGAGCCGGCAGACATAATGGTCTTTACGTATATGCAACAGAGAAAAGGTGTGTTTTAAGCTTGGATTTGAAAAAGGAAAGAGATGATGAGTGACGCACATCAGCTGGGAGAGCGTTCCATGTAATGGGACCAAAATACGAAAATGCACGACCTTGAGTGACCTTATTACGTCTAGGGATACGGAAAACACGAGTGTCTGAAGCAGAGCGTAGTGAGCGGGACGGTGTATACAGCTGGACAAGATCAGATAAGTAAGGAGGGGCAGAACCAGAGATGATGTTGAAACAAATAACACAGACTTTATACTGAATTATGTATGAAACTGGCAGCCAGTGCAAATTAGCTAGTAGAGGCATAATGTGTTCACGTTTCGGTACACGAAAAATCAGACGTGCAGCACAGTTCATGACTCTCTGGATTTGGTCAAGAAGATTTTGCGGAACGCCGGACAAAAGAGAATTGCAATAGTCTATTCGGGACAGCACAAGGGAGGTAACAAGTGTTTTGGTAACTTCAACAGTCAGCAGATGTCGAACAGTGCTGATCCTTCTGAGTTCAATGAAGGCAAACTGGCAAACTTTCTTCACTTGTTCCTTCATTGTCAGCCTGTTGTCAAAAATGACACCCAAGTTACGGGCCGAGCTAGAAAAGGAGATGGCACTCTCGCCCACCATCATTGACTCAGGGAGATCAGCACTGCACGTAGAGGAGCACATCATTCGGAGGGACTCAGTTTTGTCACTGTTCAGCTGGAGCTTGTTCTGTGTGGTCCACTTCTGAACATCACAAATACAAGCCTCCAAAGACTGCACCATTTGATCGACATGTTCACGAAGGGAGTGTTTGTACAATTCTGTATCATCTGCATATAAATGATAAGAAACTAAGTGACGCTCAATGACATGCGACAGGGGACAATAATGCCAAGTCGTCTGCAAAATCAAGGTCATCAAGCTGTGTCCACAGTATCCACTGTATTCCACTTCGTCTGTGCTCTGTGGTCATCTTCATGACCCAGTCTATGGCCAGTAGGAAGAGGAATGGAGACAGCAGACACCCCTGCCTGACACCAGTTCTGACCTGGAGCTCCCTGGTGAACTGCCCTTCGTGGATCACGCGACATGTCATGCCATCGTAGCTGCTCTTGATCAGGCGGACGAGCTTTGTGGGTACACCGTAGTGTCGTAGGAGTTTCCACAGAGTCTCTCGGTCCACGCTGTCAAATGCTTTCTCATAATCCACAAAGTTGACGTACAGCGGGGAGCTCCACTCCAGAGACTGTTCCACGATGATGCGGAGAGTGGCGATCTGGTCTGTACATGATCGGTTCTTCCTGAATTACATTGTATTAGCTTAGATTAGATTGATTGACATCGGAAATGGGCTTAAAAATCGAAATGTTCTAGTGGTAAACAGAACTGATGTTATCCATAAATACTTTCGCCGTCAAGGATTACGAATTGCGAGTCTAACACGTCTGCACAATGACCGACATTCGCGTGAAAAGCGCAGATGTAAATGGAACAAACACAAACATAAAGAACATAGGACTAACAAGAGTCATATTTATCAAGAGCCCACGCTAATGCAGGGGGTTCGAGAAAGTTTATGTCTCTTGCGGCAGGGTCGTGTTCGCGGTGCGTGGCCGACAGCTCAGGGGTTATCACCCTTTTCATCCAGATACACTGCTTCTTGATATTAATTTGACTCTCATAGTTCACGGGTGGTGCCAGAATAGCTTGGCGCCTGAGGCGCCAAGCAATTCTGGAACCACCCTTGAACTAAACTGGTTGATCTAATCTGTAATGTAGCCTTCACATGACAATGAGCAAATTTAGCCTCAAAATGTGCCTTGATCAGAAACAGGTCAGACAGGGAGGACTGAAGAATCTCAGCCCAGGCAATCAGAGGTGGACCACGCGATCAGTGCAAGAACAGTGCATGCGTTCTGCTTACACTGCAGTCTTCCCTCGTGTAACACAGATGATTTTATATCAGTCTGATGACGTCCTGTGGGCCAGTCTCTGTGAGCAAAAGGAATAGATCTTCATGAGCCCCTGCGACTGGATTGGCTCATGACAATCTATGCCTTTTGCAGGTGGATGGGCTGGGGTGAGCGACTTATATATACATTATATCATCTCGTTTCTTTTACCTTATTCTGATTTAGGACTATGTAATATATCTGGTTGATGATGAACCCAGTTTTAATTACCAAATAAATACAAATTCATTGAAATGTCCCCCACTCTCCTCACTACTGCGGTTTTTTTTTTTTTTTTTTTTTTTTTTTTGTCCCCAGTGCTGGAGTGCTGCTATGCAGGCCGAAGCCTGGAGAAGTGACCTCCCTGGGGACAGCAGAGGTTTTCTGTCGGGCTCACCTGCTTAAACTGGCCGACACCAGCAGACCAAGGTAACGGGAGTTTGAAACGTCTTTCCCGACGGGCCTATTAACCTCTGGTTGTCGGTAGCGATTTTAATCGCGATGATTCCCGCAGGAAGCATCGCGACAAAAACCGCTACCGACAGCCAAAGGGTTAAAACGGAGCCATAGACGGACTGTGTTCTTTTTCCACATCTGTTTGTTAACTCTTTTCATTATGATACACTACTCCTTGAAATTATTTTGACTATGAGGCTTGAGGCGCTATTCTGACACCACCCTTGAACTGAACTGGTTGATCTATCTGTAATGTACGCGTCATAGGAAAATAAGCCCTTTTTAAAAAAAAATCAGTCTCAGGATGTAATGGGTTAACATCTTTCTGAATGACATTGATGATAAGAAGAGCGGGCCCACACCTTGCAACACCATGCACACAACAATGGTAACACTGTGTCAGATTGTCTTTTTGAATTTTCGTTCCGATTATTTTGTTAAGACGTTCTCGATCGTACAAATTCTTTTCCGGAAACATAACTAAATTGCTGCCAAAGAAACATTGCTCACTTTAGTTCTACAGTTCGTATTAATAATAATTATTTCAGGCGTTGATCCTATCCAACTTGCCTAAACGTGTGCATTTCACCGCAGCTGATCTTGATATTTGTTGCTATTGCAGACCTTGCCAACCGGAAAACGGCGCTCTGAGTATAGACGACAGCCTGGCAGTCAATCAAAATCAGCTGGAGGCCAACTTCCTGTTGAGTTTGTCGTACAAAGACTACTGGGAAACACTAAGTGGTTTCCAAAGTTTTCGTCTGCTGTGACAGAAATGAATATAACGTTTGCCCACCGGAAGGTGCGTGTATTGGTCTGTGATTTTGGACCTTACGGCTAAAAGCGGTAAGGTCCAAAATCAGACCAGCACACATGGTAACGGGTTTTCCAGTACCACAATGCAATACGTGATATGAATATTCATGATCTATGCTGGGAACGATATATGTGTATAGCAGTAAGTGCACGATAAGCTGGAGAAAGTACGACTGTGTGATACTGACTAAATTTGTCTGCACTGTTACTGTGCACTGTAAGCATTAATCGTGTGTGTGTGTGTGTGTGTGTGTGTGTGTGTGTGTGTGTGTGTGTGTGTGTGTGTGTGTGTGTGTGTGTGTGTGTGTGTGTGTCTGTGTGTGTTCAACTGAGGCATTACACTTGAACAGATTATATTTTATCTGTGAATGTTTTTTTTCAAGTTCTTCTGAGACTGGATGAACAATGAACTGGTGTGCTCAGGCACAGTGACCTGCGCGTAAACGTAAAGGCAGAAACGAATTCTTCACTCTGATCGGGTGGTACACTGAGACGAATGCGAACCACCCAGGCAGCAAGAGGTCCCACGGTAAGAAGTGCTGGTGCAGACCGACTGTGCGCGGGCCACCAGCGGCCGACGTCGGCCCAACGATCTCTTGCTAACTGGGCTGCTGTCAGAGAGCACACATTTAGAAGTTAGGTTTTGTTTGTCCAAGTCCCGGCGGATAGCCAGCGTGTACCATAAGCATGGAAAACACAACAAACATCTCCAGGAGGCATAGATCCTCATGAGCCCGGAGGGCTCATGAGGATCTATGCCTCCTGGAGATGTGTATGCTTAACTCATTCTACCCCAGACACACTACAGCAAGATAAGGATCGACCATGATAGTTCAAGGGTGATGCCAGAATAGCTTGGCGCCTATCGGCGCCAAGCTATTCTGGCATCAGTCTTGAACTATCAAGGTCGTTCTGTGTCCTGCACTGCAATGCAGTCTTCAGAGGACACTGGCAAAATTTTGGGATTTCGGTGTTGGGGTAGAATGAGTTAAGGGGCAAGCCGGTTATCTACCGTGACTTCGGTTATCTTTCGTTGTTGGAAGTCGTCCAATGTAAACGTAATCTGTCTGTTGACTCGTGTTCAGTGACGCATGTGTTTCCTACACTTTGTTCGTTGTTTTATAATGGTGTAGTAATTGTCATTTGTGAGCGTGTTTCTTTCTATGTGGAGATCGTTTTTTACGTTGTATATAGTGATCAATGTTGGATTTGCTTCTTTCTTTTTTTTTTTTTTTTTTTGGCAAACAATTTTGTTCCGACTGTTACTGACTGATCCTTAAAAGGGTGGATCTTCCAGGAATACCTGAATGTGCCACACCGGAACCTCCATAACAAGCGGCAGAGAACGACAGAAAAAGAGTGCAGACAGGTTTAGATTTCATGTATTACTGCGTGCCCATTATTAGGTCATGATCGCTAGAGGTAGAAAAAAATCGTTGTTAGCACAATTGTACACCTCCCTTGAAATACCCTACGCCCCGTGTGAATTGACCTTGTTAGCCCTGTCACATAACATTATGATACAGAGCGACCATGATAGTTCTAGAGTGGTAGCAGTCATAACCTGGCACCATTCATTTAACTATCTGGTCGTTTTGTCTCCTCTGTGTCGTACTGTAAAGAGAGAGTACGAACTGACGTTCAGTTTCATAGACTTTTATTTATCAAGAATACATGTTGATGTGCATGAAATGTTTATCTGGCAGTCGAGGTGTTTCCTGCAGGAATCACCCACTCGACAATAAGTGCTACCGACAGCCAAAGGATGAAAAAAAACGACACTGTCTTTCAAGTTATCATGTCGCAGAGTCATCAACGTGCATGTGTATCTGACTCTTAGCGGTACGAAGAAGATTTGTGAATGACCTTCCTTCGACTTGTTTGAACGGGCTTCTTTCTTGGTGTCTTTCACGCAACGTTCATTTGTATCCGACTCGGAACTCACTCGAGACGTGATGCGTCCGGATACGCGGCATTAGCCGCGTATCCGATTGCGTCACGTCTCGAATTAGTTCAAACCGTATGAAGAAGAAGCAGAAGATTTGTGAATGATCATCCTTCGCAGTGATCGAATGGACTTACTTATTGCTGTCTTTTTCGATGTGTAACGTTTCTCTCGTTCATTTCATTTGTTTAAAATGTATGCTGCTGTTCTGTGATTTTGGACCCTAGATGTAGACGGTAAAGTCCCAAATCACAGACCAGTGCACTATCGTGCAACTTTTTTTTAAAAAACAGTTTTTGTGCATCTCACTCAGAACTATGAATATAAGTGTCAGTTATCACTGCAGACAAATGTAACACCCTCTGCAAGAATCATCGCCGGATATTTTTTCGTTGATATTTTTCTTTTACCGCTTGACTTCCTTGAAAAAGTCAACGCGATCCAACCTCAACAGACTCAGGCCGTTATGAACCCACGTAGTTCCGGGGACTCCTAGAAACAGCGGGTAGGGCGAGGGTTCTCAAAAGAATCTATGCCTCGTGCTGACACCACTTTGAATCTATGTTCCTTTGACGACTGGGGCTGTTTGTCTTAACTCATTCTACCCCAGGCACACCACAGCAAGATAAGGATCGACCATGATAGTTCAAGGGTGATGCCAGAATAGCTTGGCGCCTATGGGCGCCAAGCTATTCTGGCATCACCCTCGAACTATCATGGTCGATCTGTGTCCTGCACTGCAATGCAGTCTTCAGAGAACAACGGCAAAATTTGGGGATTTCGGTGTTGGGGTAGAATGAGTTAAATTAACTGAGACTGCAGAACACAGTCTGCGTTCACTGGCAGGGAAGAGGCTAATTTCAACATACCACCCATTCAAACTTCCCCCCCGGGGGGGGGGGGGGGGGAGTTTGAATGGGTGGTATGTTGAAATTAACCTCGCCATTTTCCACAGTTGTGACCTTTTGGTTGTTGCGTCCTGCAGGAATAATCACGACTAGAACTGCAACCGACAAACAAAGGGTCAAAATGATGAGTGTACAGTAGTACATGCACTACACAAACTGTTTGTTAGAAGGAAAAACGGGGAATGGTGTGAGTCGACCACCACAATGAAAACGATTTTGACACAATGGCAATTTCAGGTCTAAAGCAGAACCAGACCAAAGAGTAAATAACGCAAGACATGCTTTCTCAACTTAGAAGTCAATAGTATAGTGACGAGCAAAAGAAATGCGACATTTTTGGAACAATCGAAAACACTTTGGTTCCAAAAATGTCGCATCCCTTTTGCTCGTCAGTATATATCTTCTTCCTTTCCTCATCACGTAATATGCACCATCTGAGCGATCGTGAGCACACAGGAATTATTCCACTTGGCCGTGTTGTGGCGACTGTAATTTATGTTAATATAATCTACTATTAATTATTTCTTTAGTGTATTTCTTGCATGATGGACAGTTTTGTGCGGTACTTGACAATTTTTTTGTTAACGACTTCAATACTTGAATAGGTTTAATTTTCAAATTTCGTATTTTCTTTCTTTCAAAAGGGGATTGGGGGTGGGGGGTGGGGGTTCCAATAGGGAATTTTGGGGAGGGGTGGCGGGAGGGGGGCGATGTACTGACCCCCTTCCAGATCCACCCCTGTTCTTTTCATCCTGTTGTGCCCTCTATAACAGCTAGAAACATAATCAATTGATCAAGTAAATTATCCGTCAATTAATCACTTCGTCAGTCAGTACAGTCAGGGCGGTCCGTGGCGCAGTGGCTAAGGCGCCTGTCACCAACGCTAAAGGTGCGAGGTTCGATACCGGGTTCCGGCGTCGGACTTTTCTCCTCCAGTAAGTGTCACCGTTAATTCGGGCGGATCGTCGGGGGTTCTTTCTCCGGGTACTCCGGCACCTCCTCCATCTCCACGTTTGTGCCGGTTTCAGGCCTCTTTATAAATTTTAAATCAAGCGATCAAAATTTCCGAAACCTCAGTAACTGAGCTGACTCTTTGCACCACGTGAATGTCCTGCGTTTGTCTTGTGCTGTGTTTGTCTTCAGAGTGAATGCGTGTGTGTCACATGAGCGTGCGTGTTGGGTGCAGTTCGCGGCGCTTTGAGCCGATTCGCAGAATTGGGAAAAAGAGCCTATATAATAACCGGTATTATTATTATTATTACAGTAATCAGTCAATCAATCATGCAATACAAACTGATTGATATGATGTCAGTCATTAGAGCTGGTCAGAAAACCTTTTCCCTGTGAAAATGTTGATCCTATTGATTCATGGCGAGCCCTCGGGAGAGCGCTTTTCATGTAATTGGTAATTAACATGAGAAAAATCATTCAGCCCATTGTATTCAAAGTGCAGGAGACAGACTCTCACGAAACCCTGTGATTGTCTCTTGCCAGTAATTAGCTCAAATAATTCACCGAGTCTCTGTTCATTTGATGTAGAAACGTTTCATTGATGTAAGCATTCAAATGTTAAAAGGCAAGATTTCTTACTAGCTGTGGACAGACACCTGACTGATGAGCACAAGGCATTTGGGCCGAAGCCAGCTCTAGTCGGCCCGCGCAAAGCCGTGTGTGGACCAACTGAGGCTGACGTCGACTGTTGGATTGTTTGGTTGCCAGGTGATCTGATAACTCTATACCAGTAAGAAAAGGTCCTCGGCGGCCGCATTGGATCCCACGCAGGGCTGTGCGAGGGCCCACTGCGGCCGTCTTGGGCCCGAAGACTTTTGGCTATTGGGAATGACTCGGTTGGCAGTTGATTCGAAACGATGATGTGATAAGCAGTTGATTGTCTAACTTGAATCTGATTGGCAGTTGATTGTCTAACTTGAACCTGATTGGAAGTTACTCAGACCAAGCCGCGTTTTGATTGGCAATTGGCTAACTAACCTGAATTCGATCGGTAGTTGATTAAGACTCGGGGGGTTTCATTGGCAGTTGATCGACTAACTTGAAAGTGATTGGCAGTTCAGTTCATTGAGACCCAATCATATGATTGGCAGTTGTCTGACTGACTTGAATCTGACCGTCTGCTGCCTGAGACTCAGTAATCTGCCTGGCATTTTATTAAGACTCAGTGATCTACTTGGCAGTTGACTCAGATTTATCTGACCGAGTTGTCACTGGCAGTTACGCAAACCACGGACAGGCTGATGGCATTGCCGTCTTGACACTGTCATGGTCTTACCAGGGTCCTCGAAAGAGCACTTCCTGAATGTATTTTTTCTGCCACTGTCAGTGAGAACGGATCATTTGATTGTAGCAGTCGGACATAAGTACCACAGACACTTTTTTTTAAGACTCGAGGATTACTCTCAGTTTTAATGTTGTTTTGCTGGAAAAGAGTATGTTTTAACCCCTTCAGCCCTGACTCAGTCACTACAGCAGGAGATGGGTCGACCATGATAATTCAAGGGTAGTGCCAGATTAGCTTGGCGCTGTCGGCGCCAAGCTAATATGGCACTGCCCATGAATTATCATGGTCGATCCATCTCCTGCAATTGGTGCATAGTCATTAGATGACACCACCAAAATTTGGGAAATACGGCCGTCGGGCTGAATGTTTTAAGTCTGGTGTTATTTATTTGTACAGCAGAAACTCTGATAGGTTGAATCCCTTCACTATCAGTGGACGCAGACAGTGAAACTCTGATAGGTTGAATCCCTTCACTATAAGTGGACGCAGACTGTGAAACTCTGATAGGTTGAATCCCTTCACTATGAGTGGACGCAGACTGTGAAACTCTGATAGGTTGAATCCCTTCACTATAAGTGGACGCAGACTGTGAAACTCTGATAGGTTGAATCCCTTCACTATAAGTGGACGCAGACTGTGAAACTCTGATAGGTTGAATCCCTTCACTATAAGTGGACGCAGACTGTGAAACTCTGTTAGGTTGAATCCCTTCACTATAAGTGGACGCAGACTGTGAAACTCTGATAGGTTGAATCCCTTCACTATAAGTGGACGCAGACTGTGAAACTCTGATAGGTTGAATCCCTTCTCTATAAGTAGACGCAGACTGTGAAACTCTGATAGGTTGAATCCCTTCACTATGAGTGGACGCAGACTGTGAAATTCTGATAAGTTGAATCAATGTAAATTTTAGAAGTACTATGAATGTAGTCCTATGTATGAAGTTGAATGTATTTTTTCCATTATGTAAATATAACTTATTGTATTATTACCGTGAGTGAGCTCACATTACTTTATGAAGTTAAACGACCTACCCTATATTTTGTCCCTGTACAGTCCAACGCCATGTCATAAAATCATGCATCATTGATGTCTTGTTTGATACATGTGCACGTACTTGTCACCATAAATCACGTCAGTATGTCTGGTGTAACACGCGAAATTGATCCACTGTGCGAAAACCATCCGAAGTCACTACATGAGGTTGACCTTGGGTCGGTTCCACGTACGCCCTATCGACCCGGGGTCGGTTTCACTTTCGCCAAATTGTTGCGCGCGGTCATTCTCGCGTGTTACACCGGTGCGATATTTATAACTATAAGCAGGCTATCATTTGCCATGTCCTATGATGTATGTCTTCGAAAAGGAAATCATGAAATTATGCATGTCACTGTTTTAGTGGAATAAAACGTTGATACGAAACAGCAGAGTCGGTGTGTGGACAATGTTGGGTGTAAGTGTGGCCGGACGCTGAAGCGTGCCGGCGCGCACGTGTGTGACAGTGTGAGTGTGTTTTCCACGACGAGGGGAGGGGGTGGTGTTTGTTGAGGACGTCCCCCCCCCCCACATCCCCTTCCCCGGGGGGGGGGGGGGGCAGACTGGCGTCTCGCGTGTAAGGACCTCTAACAACCGAGGCATATCTGGTCCAAACATCATCTTCTTTCCCTTGAAGAACAGGGTTTGCAAGAAATGACTCGGAGCGAAATCGCGTTGGACTGACAACACTCCCTACATCTCCAAGCGACATAGATCCTCATGAGCCCTCCGGGCTCATGAGGAGCAATGTCGCTTGGAGATGTTTGGAGTGTTGTCAATGTTTACGGAACAAGCTGATTAAAGGCCGAGATTTCGTTTTTGTTCGTTTTTGGTAGTCGTTACTAGCAAACAAACTGTCTTCGATGAACGCCGACGGCGATATCGGTGAATTTCAGAGCACAGGTTAAAGACATGCAACACAGGTTCATCAATATCTCTTTGCTCATTTTCACTAGGAGAGCACAATAAACTGATGTTCCAATACTCCCTCCAGTGTCTTCATCTCTCTGTAGAGAAGACACAACCGCGTTGATACACTGCTAAAGCCCAGAGGTACATCTGTGTCCATCGATTCTGTACTATATGTTACTCTCAAAATTACTTCAGTGCCACCCTCAATAAAATGTGCACGATTTCACCAAAACTCTGCCAAATTTTAAGATTGTCTCATGGCATTTATCAACAAGACAAAATCATAAAAACTGACACAGTTGTGCTCATTTGAAACCACGGCCATGTTTCATAATTATATATTTGAGTCATATTCATTAGCACTGACTTTCTCTGGCGGGATAGCGTTTTCATTACCACTGTCCGGCGAAGCACTTTCTGTGTCTACCCAACTGCCGATGAAAGCTCTGTCTTTGAGATACGGACTTCTGTGACTGCATCACATTTACATTTCATGTATCAATGCGTGCGGGTTTTTCGACTTATGGGTTCGACTCTAGTGCTGTTCTTGTGGATAGGTTTCTTCAATTCTTGCGGTGTGAGCGATACCTGAGAAAACTTCTTGTAAACCTGGACTTCCGAGTCGGTGCAGCAGTGACTGAGCTGCTGGATGATGCACTGTTAAGTGCTAATGCACTGTTCAATCGTCCTGGTCACAAGATCCCGCATCAGTCCTTTGGTTATCATCCTAATCTCCTTATCGGCCAACACGTACATAATAATAATAATAATAATAATAATAATAATAATAACCGTTTTTATATAGGCGCTTTTTCTCAATTTTGGGGAAATCGACTCAAAGCGCCGCGCCTGAAACCCAACACACACACTCACGAAACAGACACGGATTTACGCCATTTAAGACAAACACAGTACAAGACAAACGAAGGGCCAGTCAGCTACTGAAGTTACAGAGATTTTTGATCGCTTGTATTTGAAATTTGTGAAGTCGGGCCTGAGACCGGTACCAAAGTGGGGGGGGGGGGGGGGGGGTGGTGGAAGAACCGGAGTACCCGGAGAAAGAACCCCCGACGGTCCGCCCGAATTAACGGTGACACTTACCAGAGGAGAAAAGTCCAACGCCGGAACCCGGTATCGAACCGCGCACCTTTGGCATTGGTGGCAGGCGCCTTAACCGCTGCGCCACGGACCGCCCCATGAAAACGTCGCTTTAACTGTTAACGTAAGATATAGAATAGGCAATATAAGCAATATTTTGAAACCTAACTCGACCTTTCTCGTCAAACTGTATGTATTTTAAAAACGATATGGCTGAACAGAACAAAGCTGGACCATAAAACACGAAGAACGAGACTGATGTCGCCAACACAAGCATGGTAATTTGTGTATAGTTGCGTTGTTGCGGGCTCATTGCAGCCACCTGTTTTGCAGAATTGTACACTTCCCTGATCAGGATATCACCGATGATCATGGTGAGGAACGGGAGAACAAAGCTGCCGAGAAAATAGTACATCTTCACGTAAAGCCCGTAACCTGTCAAGATTTCACTGGTTGTATTTGTTCTAAAGCCTGGAATAAAGGCACACTTCCCACTCCCCCCCCCCCCCTCCCGCCCCCTGTCATAGACACATGAACACAAGTAAAATGAGTTGGAAGCATAAGCGACCACCCAAATGACGACGAATCTCGGTTTTGCGCCTGCTTGTAAGCCGGGGTCTTTTCACCTCTACTGCACAATATATTATACGCTGGCGGCCGCAATAAGCCAAGCAGAGGTCACTCTGCAGGATCTTGAAAACCACCTGACTGTCTTGCAAATAAACACACTTTTATCACCGATATTGAATCCATTATAGCCGTAGAAAATATATTGTATCGCTGAGAAATTCATGAAGATATCCGACACGGCCAGGGCCAAGATGAACAGGTATGTGGGCGTCTTGGACCGTAGCCGATTCACAACGACTAAAGTCAAAATGTTGCCAGTAAAGCCCACTATAAACAATGGACCTCACCGGTGCGCGCATTTTCAACCAATCAGAAAATAGAAAACAAACTGCCGCAGCGCGGTCCTGTTGCTGGGCCCCACAAGCTTTCCCGTACCTGAGCAAGGAAATGGCGAAGTGCAATACTGTTTGTGCGTATATATTTCACTCAAATGATCATTTATTGCCATTCGGGTACCTGCAATCGGGACGAAAGCTACCCTGAAACCATCAAAGAAAAGCTTCTGGCTTTTTTTCCCCTCCCAAAACCAACGCGATGGGCTGAATAAAACTGAACTTGCTGCGGTTGACCGCACGCTGATCGTCTCAACATCGGGATACTACCCACCTAGAGGACATTAGAGCAAACGCAGAGCTGTTTGTATGCGGTAAGTGTCATTTTCTAGTTTGTTCTAAAATTAGTGACAATTCACTTGCGGAAGTGGTACATAAGTCAGCGATCGGTTACCACGGCCGGAGCGTACTGTAGGTCTACTGCTCAGTAATGTGCAAGCACTCGCTATCAGGCAGTACCGCTACACTGATATGCACACTTGGATGAATGTGTGTATGTCTGTGTGATTTAAAAATAGAATTTATCTCCAAAAGCACCATAACCAAAGGTTTATGCTTTTACGTTTCTTCAGTCTACACTCTCTCACTCATTGTGACCTCTCTGCCGCCTTCGACTCTATAGACCACTCCATCCTCCTCCACCGTCTTCACCACTCCTTACGCATCACTGACTCTGCTCACTCCTGGTTTGTCTCCTACCTCTCCGACAGACAGCAGTCCGTCACCATCGACGGCGTCTCCTCCAACCCAGTCACGCTCTCCTGCGGAGTTCCACAGGGGTCCGTCCTGGGCCCGGTCCTTTTCACACTCTACACCTCTCCCCTGTCCAACATCATCCAGTCTCACCACATACACCACCACCTCTACGCTGACGACTCACAACTACTAGACAAAGACAAACTCGACAACACTCAGTCAGTACTGACTCGCACGGCTGACTGCTACGAAGACGTGAAAAACTGGATGGCAGCAAACAAGCTTAAACTGAATGACGACAAAACGGAAGCCATGATGGTAGGCACTCGCCAGAAACTTTCCCAGCTCCCTCCCTTCCTCCACCTTCAAATCGACAGCACCCCCATCTCCCTCTCTGACTCGGCCAAAAACCTCGGCGTTATCCTCGATTCCTCTCTTTCCATGACCAGCTTCGTCTCCGCCACGGCCCAGGCATGCTACTTCCACCTCCGCCGCATCAGTCAGATCAGAAAATACCTCACTACCGAAGCTGCCACCAAACTTGCTGTCTCTCTCATCCTATCTCGCATCGACTACTGCAACTCTCTTCTTTCCGGCCTCCTTCACTCCACCACTTTCACTCTCCAGCGCGTCCAGAACAATGCTGCCCGCCTCGTACTCGGAAAGAAAAAATCTGACCACATCACTCCCCTGCTCAAACTCCTTCACTGGCTTCCCATCCCCCAACGCATCCAATACAAGATTCTGTCTCTCTACAAATCCCTGAACAACTGCGCTCCCGCCTATCTCTCAAACTTACATCACCCCTACACTCCTCCCCGCTCCCTCCGCTCCGCCTCCGACCCTCTCCGCCTCCACATCCCTCGCACCAAACTCAGCACTTTCGGCTCCCGCTCCTTCTCAGTATACGGTCCATCCACCTGGAACACTCTCCCACTCTCTCTCTCCGTCAGAAACACTCTCTCTCCTCTTTCAGTCCGCCCTCAAAACTCACCTCTTTCAACAGTTCTAGCACCGTATACCACCACACTCCCCACCCTAAGCAGACTGTCGTAATGTATTTCACTATTTGTGGTACGTGAGTCGTTGTCTAAATCGTGCGCATGCGTGCGCGAGTTGTGAGTGCGCGCTTAGAGTTATAATTATTATAAGATAAGCGCATTATAAATACCGTAATTATTTTATTATTTACTGTAACAAATCACGACAAGCACAAATAGACACATCACTCCTACAGTAAACACACATTTCATAAGATCTCTTTATAATGAGCATATATTCATGCAACGTTTTTCTTCTCAGTATTTTTGGGATGGCGAACACAGTGAGCAAGTATATCTTTGTTTATATATGCTGACAATAAAAGCAGAGGTGCACATTTCGCTTACACTGTGATGACATTTCACTTTCCAAGTAAGGCTTTCATTGTTCAGTGAATTTCTTCATGCTGAATTAATTAGGTATTATTGTATTGTATTGTATTGTATTGTATTGTATTGTATTATATTGTATTGTATTGTATTGTTTGTAGAAAGCTGACAGAGTGTGAAACAGTGATGCCATGAATGGAATGTCTGGTGTGATTTGCAACACATTTACATCCCTTTGGGTGAAACCAATAACCTGTGATATTTAGCTGGCCTTGCACCTTTGTGTAGCAGGATTGTGATTTATTCAGTCCCACACTGGTATTGCCAGCTAATTCCACACACAATCCTGGTAACTGACATGCCTCGAGTATGGTGGAATTTCTGGATGCGGGTGGGCATTTGACTTTGATTATTCCTGTCTGGCCACTGTCGCACACTTTGAGTTGCTCCTAGAAATAGAACTGTGGATTAACCACAATGCTGCGCTTGTGCAGGTGTCTGTCAGGAAGTACTTCTAAATATTTACTATTGGCAGTGTCCTCATGTCGTTTACATAAAATGTGGTTGCAGCTGAGAAAAAAAGTTTGTGAAAAGATTCTGTCAAGACATTTGTTAGAAACGTTTGCTTTGCTATTTAGATCTATGTGGAAGTTTCATGTTGCAAGTTTTTTTTGTTTTTTGGGTGGTTGTTGTGGGTTTTCTTTTTTGTTTTTTCCCCCCTATACCCAGTGATTAGAACTGGTCAGTTTTCTGTTCTTTTCTTACGTTTCTCAGGATTTGGACACTAACTGGTCAAGCAAAGGCGATCCAGTTCTCGTTGTGACACACATGTCAGCGACCCTGTTGATTCCCTGACGTTGGCTCTCTTTTCGATCTCCTGGACTGTGGAAAAAATATTGAGTGGAGCTTTAGAAATACGTTTGACGTTTTAATTTAATCATATACATATACTATTTACAATTTTTTTAATTTTTCTTTTAGGGATTTCACCATTAGACTACCTGGCCATGGCTGCAGAGTGCAAATTCTGAAATAGCAAGCTAGAAGATAAAGATAGACCTGTTGGAGGAGGAGATCAGATCAAGAATTTGACAAATCTGAATGACCCCACCTCAAGGCTGCAAAGTACTAAAGGTGTGCAGACGCAACCAACAGAAGAAGTATTTGGAGTTGATTTTGTGAGAAAAAAGGAGAGACAACTAAACAACCTGTTCCAGTTCTACACTGCATTAACAGTTTTTGGCTTTTTTGTCATTTTTGTTGCCAAATGGTCAATCTTTTAAGTACAAGTATAGTAAAAATTAAATTTTAAAAAAAAGGGCAGACTTTCAGCACCTACAGCCACACGATAGGCTGTTTCTCGCTCTTTGTTGATTGAGAGAAATTTTGAAGACTTCATAATAAAGTGAAAATGAGTTTTGAATCTAGTATTTCTGTGCTATCAAATTGTAAGTGTCAATGTGAATCAGTCATTTATGACTTGAACCATTATTTTTCCTTGTGTTGTGTTTTGGCATGTAAAGCACTCATATTCCAGAATAAAATATAATTTACCAGTTAATAATAGTTTTTGATTTTTTTTTAGGTAATGCTTACTTCTTGCTTGTGTTGATGTGGCATGATTATGGGCCTTTTTGTCGGCTTCTCCGATGGCCGCCTGGCTAGCACACCATGGTTTTATTATTGGGACAGATGAGATCTTGGTGCCTTTTGATATTGCTGCTCCCCTGGCTTGTGGCATGCCGCTGCAGCTCATTCGAGTAGGCACATGGGTCAAACAGTTTAGCTGCCTTGAAATACTGCACAGTTTTCTGAAGCCCAATGACATGAGAACAGTGACCATTCAACCTGAAATACAAATCATACATGCATGGTTATTTATTAATAATCTCTCTCTCCCTTTCACACACACATTATATATATATATATATATATATATATATATATATATATATATATATATATATATATATATATATATATATATATATATATATATATATATATATATATATATATATATATATATATATATATGTAATATGTATCGATTTTATTTGTGAGTGAAAGTAATCAACTCAGACTGATACTGTGAACACAGCCAGCAATAGAGAGCGCTGAGCAACACTGCCATCCTGCTACGATGAGACAAGATGGACTAAAATGGCTCGGATAAGTGTGCTAAGTTTGTTTTTTTTTAAAGCAACACCAATAACAAAAACACCTACCCGGCTCTGCAGGCAATGATAGCTTCTGTGACCTGTGCTTGCTGATGCTCATTGTCGCCGTACACTGAGTTTGTGTGGATCGGCGCGTTCTTGTAGATCTGCGACCCGGGTGATACACGGAAGCAACTTGAACGGAATCACTGCCAGTTGAGTGATAAATACGAACAGCATCAATGAAACTTGACGCAAACTTGCTTTGCCTCGATCTAGGGCCGTTTTTGACATAGCTTTGTATCCTGGCATAAATGTAGGCTTGTAGAATTTGAAACGCATTCAGTCGAATCACGCGCGCTACCGTCCGCCATATTGTCCAAGGGACAGGAAAGCTTGTGGGCCCCAGCAACAATTACTAGGGGACGTCAGTGGCTTTTGTGGCGCGTGCTCGGTGAGGTCCATGCCACGCCGACGATACGCCACAAAGGGGAGTAATATAAAGGACGTTGCCGGGAAAAGGAGACATTCCCTGTGGTCATATTCATGGTGTCGTGTCATGCAGCAATCAGAAACAAGAAAGGTAAGAGAAGCGGAGCTTACAATGCCATCGCGAGACAATAACCTTTGACTCATTCGCGGCAAGCCGCATCCGGATGCGGGTGGCCGCGAATGAGTTAAACCCGTCGTGCATGCGGCAACCGCTACTGTTCACAGTGCCTATAATTATCTGCTTGCTCAAGGTGGTAAACCCCTGGACTACTACTGATACCGTTGGACGGAAACGATGCGAGTGCAATCGTCAGTAGCAATCATGGTGTTAATACACTGTAGTTACCGTGAAAAACCACACATCATACACCGGCACACATCTTTCCTGACAATGGAAACACGGTCTGCGTCTACTCAGTCGCCGTGACGGGGTTAAAGACAGTGGCAATGTTAGAAGCTGTCTTTCCTGAAAATATGGGTTGTATCCCTTTGACTAAATGTAAACGTGACACCTGGCGCTCCACCATTCACAAGGCAGCCGTCTCCTTTGAGGACTCTCGCAGAGCTAACCTTAAGGACAAGCGGCTCAGAAGAAAAAACAGAGCTGTCGTAACTCAGAACCCTGACCAGACCTTCCCCTGCAGCCACTGCGGTCGAACCTGCCTGTCCCGGATTGGCCTCCGCAGCCACGAAAATGCCTGCAGACGACGTGGGCAAGCCCTATAGAATCTTCGTTCGCGAAGTCAAGCCAAGAGAGAGAGAGAAATGTAAACGTTCAAAGTATGGAAACCAGCTGTAAAAGCTATCTTTCATGGTTCCTCGTGTTTCGACCTAATACTGGCAGGAACTAGGATGTATCTGCTGCGCCCTATTTGTACAACTGCTGAGTCCATGAAATAGGGCTCGGGAAGTTCTCCGCGTTGCCTAGCAGCGTCGGCGCGTCAGCCGCCATCTTATGAGGAGACCATAGTCATGAGATAGTAGCGAAATAGTGTTTCAACATGTTTTTCTTAATTTTTCTTCCTCTTTGGAAACAAACAAAAAACAGATTCTGGTGAGTGGCTTCCTACAAGCAAGACTTGCTGTTATTGCTTATAATACGTCAGGACTTTCCTGACATTACAAAAACAGCGATTCCCCTATGAGGGCGTATAGTCCCGTATCCTCACAAGATGGCGTGATTATGTCAGCTTCCCTAGCCCTATAGGCAGCTTCATTGCAATTCACGTAATCAGCGAAAGTTAGCTAGTTATTTAGGTTTATCTCATTCAGCGCTGACGCCCTACAGCAAGAGATGGGTCGACCGTGATAATTAAGGGTAGTGCCGCCAGATTAGCTTGGCGCCTGTCGGCGCCAGGCTAATCTGGCACTACCCTTAATTATCATGGTCCATCCATCTCCTGCAACTGGCGCAGTCATTAGACGACGTCTCCAAAATCTGGGAAATACGGCCGTGGGGTTGAACGAGTCAACGCCGAGCAGGCAGTCAGTAAAAGCCGATTTTCTCTCTCTCTCTCTCTCTCTCTCTCTCTCTCTGTCTCTCTCTCTCTGTCTCTCTCTCTCTCTCTGTCTCTCTCTCTCTCTCTCTCTGTCTCTCTCTCTCTGTCTCTCTCTCTCTCTGTCTCTCTCTCTCTCTCTCTCTGTCTCTCTCTCTCTCTCTCTGTCTCTCTCTCTCTCTCTCTCTCTCTCTGCGCCACCGAGGATACACTGTCCAGTCTACTTTTTCACACCTCCACTGGGAATGTGTATTTATTATATGCATCTGGAACTAAATTCTTGAAGTGCACTGTGTGCATGTGTGCAATAGACATGGATTTCTATTTTTGTGTTACATAATCCTGAACGATCGTTGTGAGCACTTGAAAAGCTATTTTTGTTCCACGACGATCGTTAACCTAACCTAACCTTGAGTGCATCACTGCACCAAGTGTGTTTTCGGATTCCTGGAATACTGGTTGTGCGTGTTTTTATTGGTGCTTGCTTGCTTGGAAAAACTTACGTTCCTTCAGGAACAGTACTTTCGAGTTGGTCGGTGATCCTCACGATACCGTTTTTCCGCGGCATTCGTCTCTGTCCAACATCGGAATACTGCAACGGGTCTGTTGGGTTTCCTGACTTGACTTTTTGTGAGTTCAGTGATTCTTCTGACTTAGTTCTGCTTTTTCCAGGTGAGCGTGTAATCTTTATCTCAAACCAAATTTATCCACAAACTAAAAGTTACTTTTGGCATTGAAAACATTGATTCAATGATTGTGTACATTTGCGTCACGCGTTCTTTGAACTAGAGCGGCTGACGCGTCATATGGAACTAGAGTACCAAGTGCGTCACTTGGAACATGAGCGCTGACGTCGATCAATTACTTCATGCTCGCAAGTGCCTTCCCTAATAAAAGCTCTATCCCTATCACGCACTTGTATCATGCTGGCATATAACTAACTCCTTGCACTGTGGTGCCCTTTCTGCAGTGCACTAACAGCTCCTTGCCAATAAATCCAGTGTATGACTGTCTAGTGTGTTCGTGTTAGCAAGATGGCGGACTAGATACCTCCAGTGAAGGACACTAAACTAAAGCCATGCCCCCGCACACGAGATCTATCAAAGCCAAACACTCCATTGACTTGGCAAAAGTTAAGAAAACAAAAGACTGGCATCAGATCACTTTTGATACAAACGGTCTTCACTTGCCGGTGTGGAGGCATGCTTTACGAGAACGATACCAGTTCGCATACAAACCCCCTGAGCTTTCCTCTACATGGGCTGACCACCAAAAGGACCACACAAAGACGCTCTCCCTCACCCATCCCCTGGCCATTGACCTTCCTCCTGAACTTTTTAAATCAGTGCTTGATCTCTCGCTTGATGGAAATAAACTATTAAAAATCTCCATCTACTATACCACGGGCACAATTCTAGTCCAGGGGAAGGCGTGTGTGGACTGGGTGCAAGAGGAATTCGGCAAACTAAGGTCAGTCGTGAACCTCCTCCTCCCCAGCTATAGCATGTCTGGTAAACCTCCTGATCGACGGGCCCTGCCACCATGCGCCACTATGCGCTCACAGCTCCCTAAAGCTGACGATACTGACACGGTCGGTGTAGGTCTCGAGCAGGTAGCAGGAAGTGCCAATATCGACCAGGACCACGACAGCGTCAATGATATGGCTGCCAGTGCAGTTTCAAACAGCGCGACTGGCAGTGCCGATGTTGCTTCAGCAGGCATTGACCGCAGTGGCTGTACCTGTGACGCCTCTCCTTCGGTTGCCAGTGACCAGTGTGACAGCCCGGGCGGTTGCCCCCCTCTCGCGGACACCAATTCTGCCTTGCAACCGTCTACTTCCATGCTCCAAGCTGACACGGCCAAGAAGCTGACGGAACTCGGCCGTGTTGTTGATGGTCTCGGTGCTGCGATCGGCTCTCAACACGACACAGCCATGTGTGCAGTGTATGACTTACAGAAAGAGGTGCGTGAGCTGGTCCGGATTGAGATTCGTGACATCAAGGCCGAGTTCCACCAGCAGCTAGACCAACTTTGTTGTCGTGTCAAGTCACTGGAGGCCGAAAACAAAAAACTCAAGTCTCAGCTTGGTGACCACAACAAAATGTTTACTTCACTGCGCATCACTTCCCAGCCCTCCAAGAAGCAGATGACAGATGCACAGGTGGACGGCACTCTGTTGTCAACCAAGCCTGGCCCATCTCTGACCTCCTCTCAGCCCCGACAGGCCGTTCCCACTGACCAATCTCCGCCTGCCATCAACCTAGCCAAGACTCCCTCCGTTGGTATGGCTTCCCCATTATCCATTCAAAGCTCAGGTCTCACTCCCTCCACTCCCTCGCCGAGCCAGCCCGCACACAACACTGGCCGTGCCTCATACCGTGACGTTGTAGTCGCCGCCGTGCCTGTGTCCAATCGCTTTGCTGCCCTCTCTGTTGACGACTGCACAAACGGCAAGGTCAAAAATATAGGCATGGAATCGCTCAGCAACACGTGCCGCCCCAAGCGTGATCAACATCAGGATCACCCTATCCCCGCTGATGTCTTGACCAAAGAGAGGATTTTGCCTGGGGTCCCTGCTGTGCTAATAGGTGATTCAATCTTGCGAGAGGTGGGTAGCAAGATTGTATCACCGACTGTACCTATGCAGAAGATATGCGTGCCGGGCATGTCCATTGCTGAATTGATGGCGTGGCTCGACTCGCAGCCTCCTGCACCGCACATTGTTTTAGCCGTGCTGCATGTCGGGATCAACACATGCAAACGCCGTCAAGTGATCAGTGTGGACACCTGGGCCGCCCTCCTCAAACTGGTGAAAATTAAGTTTCCATGCGCCTCCGTCAAAATGTCGTCTGTTTTGCCTGCTTTTGGTCGACACTCCGCCAACAGCGCCATCATTCCATCCAACAGGAACCTGATGGCGGCGTGTGATCAGGCGAGGGCTCTGTACATTGACAACGTGCCAGTGTTTCTGTCTCGTGGTGGGGCCCCACGTAAGTTGCTCTACAGACAGAATGATAATTTCCATCCAAGCACTGAGGGGGCCTCGCGACTTGCCTTCAACCTTAGGTCCACAGCTCGTGCGTCCCTGCCGTCTATGCGGTCTAGCTCTGCCCACCAGCCTGTGCTGCGGCCAACTATGTGTGACGACCGCCTGCAATACGGACCCCCCATGCCGCCTCTAGGAGGATTGCACCGTAACGGTCACCTACCCATAGATTTCAACTGTAAAGTACCCATCCTCCCCACCCCACATTATCCACCCCAGCCACTGACCAATCAGCGTGTTTCCTACCCCGTGGCCCCTTCCCCCAAATTGTCCTGTGATCCTGCCACTTGGAGTGTTGCTTTCCCTGTGCCACCTGTTGCCCCTAGCCATGGCCGGTACGGCCACATCCCCTGTCCAGAGTATCATGGGCGGCACTATGAGACCCTCGTCTGAGTGAATTTCAGTGTGAACCCACACTGTTTGCCTCCCTCGATTCTCACCAGTGGTTTGACCGGCACAATCAGTGTCGTCTATCGTTCGTCCCTTGACTGAGACTTCACTCAGACATTCTGGACCCACGCTCGTTGTCTCCCTTGATTCGTTCTGGCGGAGCGACGGAGACAACTTGCGCGGCGTACCATGATGTCTCAATGTCGTATTTATAAGTCCACATGGGTTGTCTCCCTCGCTTCTCTCCTGTGAATTGACGGAGTCAACCAGTGTGGCGCACACCTTCCCTCTCATACGGAAAGACAGTCACTCAGTGTAGCACAAACCTTACCTCTCATTAATTATGAAATATGAATCTGACAATCTGGCAAACTGTTTAGTGTCCGACATTGAATATATAGTTTTTTAATCAAATAGCACTTTGGATTTAATTCGTGACATGAATTTTTCTTCTGTGAATGGTGACGATTATTATCTTCCTGCATTTTCCTTTCTTTCAAAACGGAGGAAATATACTCTTCTTGATATAGCGAAGGAGCCAGTGTGTGTATCGTATATTATACGATCTCCGACCAGTGACTCAATTATTTCGCTTTTCAGAACGTAACAAAAACATTATTTCCCCTACGTGGGATGTGACGCTAAGGAGCCAATTTAGATATTTATATATATCGCAGATTCGGTATACGTTCAGTGACTCATTCGCCTACAGCACGTAACGACCTATTATTTCCCCTGCGTGGGTCGTGACGTTGTCTGCAGGGAAAGCGATAGACTAAGCTGAGTTTTCAGCACTGTAGTTTCTCCTGGGTTTTGTTTAACTTTGTTAGAGTTCAAAAGTTTTCATTTGTTCTTCATTGACTTTTGTAAACATTTTCCCCCACGTGTTGCTTCATCATGCCTGCCTGTAGCCCACATGTACATAAGTGTTCGCTGAATAAGCATGATTTACGGATAGGGCACCTTAACGTTTATCATTTATACAACAAAGTGCCCGACGCCACTATTTTACTTTCACAACCCCAACCCTTTCATATATTTGGATTTACTGAGTCTAGACTCAGGGAACATATTAGTAACGCCTCGATCTCCATTTATAACTATACTGTATTCCGTAGAGATGCATCATCCCCCGGTCATACCGGTATAGCTGTGTACATTCATAACTCTATCCGCCAGTACGTTACCCGCCGCATGGATTTAGAGTCTTGTCACGTTGAAAGTTTATTTCTTGAATTGAAATGTGACAAATCTTCCCCCACACTAATTGGATTTATTTATCGCACCCCTTCAGCCACATTCTCATGGTATGATGATTTTGTCACCATGATGGATAAGGTGCAACAACGTCACTACAAAGATATACACCTTCTAGGCGTTTTTAATATTGACCTGCTAAAGACTGGTAATGCGGCGTGGAATTGCACCACCTCATTATTTGGCCTGCAGCAGATGGTTCGGTCTCCCACTAGAGTTTCTTTGTCATCCGCCACATTGATTGACCACATCTACACTACAAATGCACCTGCTGTCACTAACGTCCACGTACCGGATGTTGCCATTAGTGATCACTTTCCTACTTGTTTTAATCTTT